>ML833239.1:51789-69565 GCA_009831015.1 Picea engelmannii
GCTTTCTCTGGGAAGAAGCCTGAGGTGGGGCACTTTCGGATTTTTGGGTGCATCACTTATTCATATGTCCCTTCTGAGAAGAGGACAAAGCTGGAACCCATGGCAGAGAGAGGGATCTTTGTTGGGTACATTGAGACTTCAAAGGCTTTCCATATTTACCTTCCTTCCTTGAGGAAGATTGTCTTGAGGAGGGATGTCAGATTTGAGGAGGACAGAGCCTTTAGGAAGTATAGAAGGACAGAGAGAGGTGAGCAGTCTTCATCTCATATTCAGGTGAACCCACAGCAGACTACAGTGACACAGATTTCGGGGCCACCAGTTTCTGTGACTACAGGTTCACAGGTGACAGGGCCACAGAGTTCAGGTTCGCAGGCTATCGGTCCACAGGTTTCAGGATCAGGTACTTCAGGGTCTACTACAGGATCGTTGTCTTCAGCAGATGGGGTTGAGTAGGGAGATTCCCCTCCACGTGACACTACTTCAGAGAGGAGGAAGCCCAAGTGGCTTCAGGACATTTTGAGGGAGGCACAGGGTTCAGTGGGGAATCCCAAACAGGCAGTGAGGGAGAGTAAACCTCCCGAGAGGTTTTGCAGCTACATCGCAATGGTGAGCAATATTCGGGAGTATGAGCCTTCCACTTTTGAGGAGGCCACTAGTATACAGGTATGGAGAGATGCCATGATGGAAGAATACAATTCCGTCATGAAGAACGATGTCTGGGAAGTTGTTCTTAGACCTGAGGGGAAGTCAGTGGTGACTTCCAGGTGGCTCTACAAGCTAAAGCATGATGCGGATGGTAGCATTGAGAAGTACAAAGCTCGCTTTGTGGCTCGGGGGTTTTCACAGGTTGAGGGAGTCGACTATGATGAGACATTTGCATCGGTTGCTCGATACACTTCGATCAGGGCAGTGATCTCCATTGGAAGAGGAGCCAGTTGGAATAGGTGGGTGGCCACCAGTCTCCACCTGGAAGATGTGTAGGGATTTAGACAGCCCCAAAAGTGTAGAACCCACAATTACAAAGTATAGAAGAAAATACTAAACTAAAAACTATCAAGAAGAGCCAATTGGACTAGGTGGGTGGCCACCAATATCTACCTAGATCACTCAAATTTAGTCGACTCATCTGAATCATCTGAATCATTCCTAAGTTAAAACTGCATCATTGATGCAGGATCATCTCTCCACGTCATCCAGCCAGCCAGTCAGCCACATCAGCGTGTGCATTCCAAGATGAACAGAGGCGCAACCTCATCTTCAATTTTGAATTTGAATGTAATTTAATGTCTTAGGCTAGTGAGCCGTGAAGCCGTGATTTGCATAGGCATAGGGAAGATAGGCCTTTAATGCTTTGAAGGCTGAGATCTAGATCCTCTTTGTGGACTAAACAGCCCATTCAATGTAATTGAATAAGGTAGGTAGATTGGAGGTAAGATCTCAAAGATCCCCCTCATGTAAAATATCTTTGATAGTAATTCTATCGGAGGGTAGAGAGAGTCTACGAGTAGAGAGAAGAAGAGAAGGAGCCGATACCTTGTTACAGTTCGTGCTCAAAACACCTTTGTAAAGAGACATTTTGATTTATATAAACCAGAGCAGTTTTTCCTGCATATTTTCTATGTTATGTGAATTCCTTTGTGTGTTCTTTATGCTGTAGATGTATGCTAGACATTTGCAGGGAGTTTTTTTAATTTCAGGCTTGAGAGGTTCTTTGTGGTTTCATGCCAGGAGGGCATGACAGAGTGTTGCGGACTCTGAATACCAATGCACTGAAGCACTTCTGAATTCTACGGGTTCAGACAAAGACGTTTCAGGTGGGCACGGAAACTGGAGTCATCAACTCAGAGGAAGGCCTCAAGGTTGTTGAATACATTGGAGGCAAGGTTGTGTATGAGAAAACACAATTCCAGGCAGAATCTATGAGGAATTATGTGAAGCTCTGCTAGGAGGGCATTGAGAAGGTGCAAGGAGTGCACATAAGACATAAGAACTATGTTGTCAATTCAGAAAGAAGCTAGAATTACTAAGAATTATGAGATCTCTGCCAAGTGGGAATTGAGCAAGTGTAAGGAGGACACAGAAGACAGAACTGTTGAATGTTCTGTGAGAAGATACTCTACCAGGTGGGCATTGAGTAGGTGTGCAGATAGGTACAGGAGAAAGAACTCTCTGAGTTTTGAATTTGAAGAAGAGTCCAAGGAAAGTGACCTTCACAAGGTTACTGAATACCTTGAAAGACTTAGCAAGAGGTTGCTTGAGCAGAAGAATAGCCAGGAGGGCATCACATTCTCCAGCATGAGGAGAAAGGAGAAGGAATTGTTTCCTTAGAAGTCTGGGAGAGAAGAGAAGCTCAGGATGGATAGTGCTTTATGTGCGCAGAGACCCTGTAGAGGCACAGAAGTCAAAGAATCCCTTGAAGATTCAAAAGTAAAGCTCAGGAGGAATAATTCTTTCAGTGCACGAATCCATAGCTGCAAGGGGCGAAAAGGTCGAAGAACTCTTTGGAGGAGTTCAGAGTCTATAAAGCTCAGGAGAGACGGTGTTTTCATATGCACCAGTGAGGACTCAAGTCGCAGAGCTCGCAGAGGAAAAGGAGCGAAGATCAAAGCCTTCGAGAATTTGAAATTCTTCCAAGTGTTGGAAGAAAAGTGCCAAAGCTCGGGAGGAGCAACAGATGCCATTGGATCAGCCAAAAAGATCTGGACCATTGAAGGTTTTCACGTCTAGGAGGCAGTACAGGAAGAGCGCACAGGAGAAATGATCTGAAGCCGTCATATCTCGGGCAAACAATCGTCAGTTGTTATATATGACAGAAGATGCATGAGGTTTAAACCTCACGTGAAGAGCAGCAAAAGGTGAAAGTCCCAAAGAGGTTGTATCGAGATATTGGAATTCAGGAGTTCGGGGGTCTGGAGGATGAGAGTCCGAGCACTCAGCCTCCAAAATTGCGAAAGGGCGAGATTAGATCTGAGCCATCTGTTCATTGAGACACGTGGAAGGGATCAAGGGACCCATCCGTATTTCTGCTATCGAGGGTTCAAGTTGACAAGATTGTGTCATAGGGGTCGCGAGTAGCGAAGTCCCGAGAGAACCTGAGTCGTTCACTGGAGAGTGGACAGGTGTCGCGAGATCACCCGTATCGGGGATTCGGACATCGGAGGTCAAAAAGAGGAGACCTTCAATTTCGCGAGTGGCGAAGTCACAAAGAGGATCAGGACCATCCATCTGAGAGTGGACAGGTGGCATGCTCACCAACATGGAGGTCAGACTTTCATTGACCATTTACGGGTTTCGGGAGGTGAAGAGTCGAAGCTTTTGTAGCGAGACTCGCGAAATCGTGAAAGGCGAAGTCCCAAAATAGCGAAATAATCTAAGCCGTCTGATTGGAAGGAAACGTGTCAAGAGATCAACCGCATTGGGGTTTCGTGGGTTGAGGAGTTGAAGACTTAGCATCCAGATTCACAAAGGCTGAGAAATCCAAAAAGGTGGGAAGTTCCATCGTGGGACCCGCATAGAAAACATGTCGGAATTTCGCCATTTCGGCATATCGGAGGGTAAGGGGTCGAGACTTTCGTCTCAAAAGTCCTGAAGCGGCGAGTAGCGAAGTTACGAAAGAATCTAAACCATCCATCTGAGGAGGACAGGTGGCAGAGATCTAGGGATCTCACGAATTCTGGGTTTCGCAAGGTGAAAGTTCAAAGCTTGGGTACTCCAAGTTGCGAGAAGCGAAGTCGCGAAGTGTCAAGGTTGCACATAAGAGACACGTGGCAGAACCACGCGGTGGTCCGGGAAATAATCCGCTGGACACATGTCACGCATTTGGAGGAGTCAACACCCCGTTGACCTCTCGCGTCTCGAGGACTCGGGAGATAAGGGAACGAAAGCTCGAGCCTTCCACTCGAGAAGTCATGAGTAGCAAGAACGAGAGAAGAAAATTCAAATATCGCCTCTCGGGGGTTCGAGAAAGAAGGTGCCAAAGGTTGAACCTTCGAACTCGCGAAGGCATGAGAGGTGAAAGGCGCTAGTGCCTAGCCTAGCCAGTGGTTGCGCAAGGGAGGCGCTGACAGAAAGGAGCCAAAACCATTTCATGATTTCGGGTCTCGCGGGATTGGAAAGGAGGAGTCGGGAGCTTCGACTCGCAAACTCGCGAGACCGTGAGTTATGATAAGTGACTTTAGAATTGGGCCTTGGTCATAGCGTGGTGGTCGTCCGGAGAAGGGGAACTTATGCCTAGTGTTTTTCGCACAGGGAAGCCACCGAAAAGGACCTTTGGATCGATTTGAGAAGAGATTCCAGCAGGGAATCCGAAAGAGTCGATCCGGCTCAAGGGCATACAGAACGATCCTGTGAGCGGATATCGGCCCGAGGGCTGATAGGTTTGCACCAATCATATCAGGATTATTCTCGATCTGAGCAACTTCCTAAGGCTCAAATTTTGCCTTTGATTACTCTGAAGATCACATATTTATTGTACATTGTTCTCCTTGATGAAAGATCCTGGATATTATATTTTTTCATCCCTTCTTTATATCTGGTGAAAATACATTTGATTTCCTTCTTTTCCAACTTTCTCCTCTTTTGCTCGGGAACATGCATCACATCCAAATACTTTGAGATGTGCCACTGAAAGCTTCTTACCAGATCATATCTCATTTGGATTCATGTCTACTAGCACCGAAGAAGGAGACATATTTACCAAATATCTCGCAGTCTCAACTATCCATCAACGTTTTGTTCATTCTCTTAGAAACTCCATTTTTTGTGGGGTATATGGTGTGGTATTTTGGCATACTATGGCACACTATTTACAGAATTGATCAAATTTCTTTCTACAAAATTCACCGCCATTTTCAATCCTCAACACTTTAATCCTCTTTTTTGTCTAGTTTTCCACAAGAGATTTAAAATCCTTAAACCTCCCGAAAACCTCAAATTTCTTCCTCATAAATATATCCATGTATTCCTGGAAAAATCATATATGAAGGAGACATAATACAGGGATCCACCAAGTGAAGGCACTGTAACCGGGCCAAACACATCACTATGCACCAGTTCTAGAATCTCATTTTCCCTTGTCACTCCAGATGGGAACCTCACCCGACTTTGTTTTCCATATATTCAATGTTTACAAAAGTTGATTTCTAAACCACAGTCAGGAAAACCTTCGACCATACCTTTTCTTTTCATAGATCGAAGTCCTTTTTCCCCAATGTGTCCCATCCTCTCATGCCATAACCTAGTTGGTTCTATCTCATCATGTCTTTCGAGTCGATTTGAACTGATGATCCAAAAAGATCCAGAGAAGGCTAAGAAAAACTCAAAACGCATAGAGGCAAATAAGAACGCTCAGAATGGCTCTAGCGGACAGAAAAAGGGAAAAACTTCAAATTTCAAAAAACTTAGTAAACATTGCATGATCGAAACATTTCATGATCGTGAATATCGCATCGCAAGATTTCTAACGGCGCAAACGGCTCATCAAACAGAGTTACGAATTGAAAGATATTCCCAGTCAAAGTTGTGGTCAAACAGGGCAAGTCAATAGGGGCCACATCATCATCCGTACTACTGATGTCAGAAGTTGGCATGGCATGATGACTTCAACAAGATGACTACTTACATCAGCATACCACATGGTAGCACTAGAGGCTGCCACATGTCACCCGCCAATAGGCTTTTCAGGGCACCACTTGGACCAATAGAAAAGTGCCACATGGCACCCCAGGTGATACCATGTGGCACCACCCAAAAGGTGCCACGTGTCTTGTACGAAGTTGACATGGAGGTGACATCAGCAGCCAGGTGGACCAATCCAAGGATGCCACATGGCCCAATCAAAGGGCAGCACGTGGCACCCCTGCAATTCCCAAGGAGAGCTCGTGACCAAAAATAATAAAAAATATAAAAACGAACCCCCGCTAAATCTAGTGGAGGTCCCGCCATATCTGGCACATCTTCCAAAGTTAGAAGTCGACCATCCAAATGTAGTGGATCTTGTAACAAAGACCCAAATGGGGAGGCCCATGGGTTTGACACCAGGACCTTCCCCACATATAATGCCTTCACATTAGCACTAACCACCAACTCACCCAACAGTTCTGTTGGTAAATCTGTCCACCCAGTTTCTATTTAAGCCAAGTTTTCACCTAGCCGAAGGAGGAGAGGTGTGGACCGTACGACTACCAGAACTAATTTTGAGGCAAGGACTCTCGTTATTGCAGGTTTCAGAGGGCACAGAAGCCAAGACAAAATTCTTCTTGGACCAAGGAGTACCAGAGTCAGATCGAGGCATGGAGACAGTCATTTTTGGGTAATTCGACGCCACGAATGTAGTGGTGTTGTCTATTTCTTGATCTAAGCATTATTTCTACAGCTTGATTTCAAAATGAGGTATACTTATGTATTTTTCCAAATTCTTTTGTTGAGTTAATGAAAGATCCTACCCATTTGAGAGAAGAACTCGTAGACATAGTCCACCAAGTACGAACTCCATTATAAAGTTTTTGTGTTCAAATATGATGCTTATGTCTCTTCATTTTTTAGTTTTCCCTTCTTTAATGGTTCATTTTAATTTTTGCTCATTTAATTCAATTCTTTATAAGTCACGATGAAAATATCTAGGATCATGTTGGTATCAAAGCAGTCGTCTTTGACTTGAATTGTTGAGTGTGAATATTTACTAGGGCCAAGCATGAACAGGGTGAAGGAACTCTTAAGACTTTCAATCTCGAAGTTATTCGTGCATCCAGAAGGAAGAAAATGGCAGAATAGGACAAGTGTGATGAACATGAGAAAAAATTTCACATGGTCTTTTATCGCATGTCAGAAATGGTCGAACGAATGTATGGAGATTACAAGAAGAGGATGAAGAAGAAAGGGAAGAAAAAGGAATCACATGCAGATGATGATGCTTCAGTAAACCAAGGGGCTGGAGGAGATCCTCTTGAGCCTCTGTCTTCACCTTCGAGTTTTGTTTCTTCTTCCTCTGAGCATTCTCGTCATTCTCGCCATTCTATCCATAAAACCTCGTTTAAGAAACCATTATTAAAGCTTGATATAAAATTTTCTTTACGTATGTTTAATGGAGATATTAATCTTGAAAATTTATATAATTGGATTCGACAGGTTGAAGCGTATTGTCATGTCCATCATATTGATGAAGAGGAAGTTAAAGTGAAACTGGATTCTCTTCGGTTGGAATGAATATCTCTCGTATGGTGGGAGAGCAAGCTTCAGGCCATAAGTAATTGTGGTAATATTCTTTCCTCATGGTCGAAATTTAAATCAACGATAAGGAAGAAATTTTATGGATTAGGGTATTTACATAAAGAAATGATGGAATGGAAAACTTTAAGGCAAAGTAAAGGTCAAATTGTACAAAGTTTCACAGAAGAATTCAGGAAGAAAGCTCTTGCATTGAACATTCCTTTGGATTCCTATGAAACTTTAATGAAGTATATTAGCGCACTTCACAGTTGTATTCATCATACTTTTCTCTTGTTTAACCCCACTAGTCTTGACGAAGTTTGTGTGCAAGACACTCACCTCGAGAACAGGGGGAAACATGTTCAAGAAGATCCCATAAAGAAACCTTCCAATTTCCCACAAAATACTTTTAAGAAGTTTAAAAGGAAGGACAAGAAGACCGCTACAGTGACGAGAGAAGGAGGAAAACCATATTGCACTCATTGCAAGAAGAGCGATCACGATGAAGAACGTTGTTGGAAATTGCATCCAAAAAAGAAACTGAAACAGTTCGGTGGAAAGGGGAAGACAAATATCGTTGCTACAGTGCAACAAGATCTTGGTTCTGATTCGAGATATGAAGGAAAGATCACAGCAGTTGGAGTACAAGGTAAAGATTCTCTTCATGATAGTTCAAGTTCCAATGATGAATCTCATGTTGATGAACGAAACAGGAATGGGTTGTTTCATATAAGAGTTGTATCTAAACATACTAAGATAGATACATTATTTGATTTGGGTTCCCAAGTAAACTTAATATTTGAAGCACTTGTCAAGAAGATGGGTCTTGAAATGAAACCACATCCAAAGCCTTATCCTCTTGGTTGGGTATGTGATAAATCAAAACTTAATGTCACCAAACAATGTAGGATCAGATTTGTTATTGCTTCAAAATTGGTTGATGAAGTGGATTTGGATGTTGTGCCACTTGATATATGTGGCATGGTGTTCGGAATTCCTTATCTTTATGATAGAAAAGTAGTCTTATTTCTTCATGAGAACAAATACCACCTTACTAAAGGGGGGTGAAATATATTGTTAGATCTCACAACATGAGGGTAAATAGAACACTTGTTAATGCAGGGCAAATGAAAAGACTCATAAACACTAATAAGAGATACGTACTCATGGTCATTAGAGAGAAATATGTTGGGACATCCGACGCTTTCGAAGGGTGTGATCCACCTCATAAAAATGAATTAATTGATATTGTTTCTAAGTATGGTGATATTTTTCAGGAACCAAATGGATTACCTCCTAAGAGGGAAATCCAACATGAGATACATATTCAGCAGGATTCTCCTCTTCCTAATATGGGAATGTACAGGATGTTAGTTTTGGAGGTGACAAAGATCAAGAAGTAGGTATAAGGCTTATTGGATCAAGGGGTCATCAGACCCAGTTCATCTCCTTGTGGTTCTTCAATCGTGATGGTGCCAAAGAAGGATGGCACATGGTGAATGTGTGTCAATTACTGGGCTTTAAATAAAATCACGATGAAAAATCGATACCCTCTTCCTCGCATAGATGATTTACTTGTTCAATTGAAGAATGTTGTTTATTTCACTAAGTTAGATTTGCACAGTGGATATCATCAAATCAAAGTTGCAGAACAGGATGCATGGAAAACTGTCTTTAAAACCAAACAAGGATTGTTTGAGTGGTTAGTTATGTCATTTGGGATTTGTAATGCTCCGGCAACTTTCATTCGTGTGATGAATGATGTATTCAGGCCTTTCCTAGATGAATTTGTAATTGTATATTTAGACTACATTCTTGTTTTTAGCGGAACTTGGGATGAGCATGAGGCATGTAAAGCAAGTACTGGATACTTTTCAAAGGGAAAAGTTGTATGTTAAATTGTCTAAATGTGAATTTGGCAAGACTGTACTTGTGTACTTAGGTCATATTGTAGGAGGAGGAAACTTAAAAATTGATCCTTCCAAAATTGATGTAATTGTAAAATGGTCTAAGCCAAAAAGTGTAATCGAAGTCCGAAGCTTCTTAGGTGAAATCTAGTATTGGAGGAGATTCATTCCCAGCTTCTCCTTTATAGCAGCTCCTTTGCATGCCTTAACTAGTGTGAAGAACACTTTTCAGTGGGAAGGAAAGAAACAAAATGATTTCAACATTCTAAAGGAGAAGATTAGTACCGCACCAGTATTAGCACTGTCGAATCTTCAACATCCTTTTGAGATCAAGACATATGCCAGCGGATACGCCATGGGGACAGTATTGATGCAATATCATAAGCCTATCTTTTACCACTCTGAAAAATTTAACCAAGTTGTTGTTAACTATCCTACATATGATAAAGAGTTGTATGCATTAGTCTAGAGCATAAAGAAATGGAAACACTACTTGTTAGGGAAGGAAACAATCATACATACAGATCACCAACCCTTACAGTATCTTCAAGAATAGACCAAATTGCAACAATATCGACACTATAGGTGGATGGGTTTTCTACAACAATTTCATTTGGTAATAAAGTACAAAAAGGGTACAAGTAACAAGGTAGTTGATATGATTTCTAGACCTCCTATTGTTGCTTCTATTGTTTTGAAGAATACTTATGTATCTCATGATAGCTATGTAGAACAATATTCCATCGATGAAGATTTTAAAGAATTATATGTGAAGCTAACCCTTGGTGCATAGGTAAAGAACTATTGTTTGCAGGGAAAACTACTCTACCATATTGGAAAGTTATGTATTCCTACAAGTGAACGAGTCCATGTAATACAAGTAGCTCACACTTCTCTTGTGTCTAGGAATTTTGGGGTAGGAAAAACTATGGCTCATTTGCAAATATTTTGTTACTGGCCTCAAATGAAAGCAATTGTAAATAAATATGCAAAGGGGTGTGTGGTGTGTTCTACTTGTAAGCCCACTAATAGAAAACTGGGGCTATACTCACCACTTCATGTTCCATCCCATCCATGGGAAAGTGTCTCCATGGATTTTGTAGGGGGTTTACCAATGACCAAAAGGGGTCATGATTATTTGTATGTTGTAGTGGATAGGTTCAGCAAGATATGTATCTTGATGCCATGTAAAAAGAAGATCACTGCTGAGAATACTGATAATCTCTTCTTTTAGTATGTTTGGGTTCACTTTCGATTACCCACATCCATCGTCTCAAATCGAGATACTCGATTCCTTGGGGACTTTTGGACTAGCTTGTGGAGAATGATGGACACCAAATTGAAGAGGAGCACTACTTTCCATCCACAGACCGACGGACAGAAAGATGTGGTAAACCAAAAAGTGGTACTTTCACTTTGAGGCTACTGCAACAAGCAGCCCAAGTTATGGGATGAATAGATACCCTATGTAAAACATGCGTACAACCGAGATTTACATTCATCCACTCAGAGTTCACCTTTTGAGACATGTTTTGGGTACCTACCAAAGGTTTCTTTGGACTTGATGTACGAGAGATATGTTGATGTGAATGATGAACGAACAGAGGACAGAGCCCGCAATTTCATCCAGAGGATCTAGCAGATACACCAGGCAGTCAGGGAACAGTTGGAGAAAATTCAAGCATAGTATAAAGCTCGGCATGACAAGCATAGGGTTGATAATCAGGTCTAGGTTGGAGACCATGTATGGATTCACATCAGCAAGGAGATATTGAAGGGTGAAGGAAAAAAACTCAAACCCATTCGTTATGGACCCTTCACTATTTTGGAGAAAAGTGGTACCAATGCTTTTCGTCTGGATCTTATACCTTACATGAATATTTACTCAGTTGTGAATGTTGAGAACTTGAAACATTTTTAGCCTCCCATGATCATGGATCAAGATGAGGAAGTTTCAATACCTTCAATTGATGAGTTTTCACTTGAGTACTTGGATGAACTAAAGGAAGATACCATTCTGGATAGGAGGATTAGGACTTCATGCAGGGGTGATGTTGATTATCTTTGAGTAGTCTTAAAGGATACAAAAAGGATACAAAGAAGGCTAAGAACAACTCAGAACTCACAGAGGCAACTCAGAATGCTCAGAATGGCTCCAGCAAACAGAGAAAGGGAAAAAATTCAAAGTTCCAAAAACTCAGTAAAAATGGCATGATCGTGAAGAGTGTGTTGCAATATTTATAACGGCACAAACTGCTCATCAAACAATGTTACGGATTGAAATATATTTGCAGTGAAAGTCATGGTCAAACATGGCAAGTCAACAGGGGCCACATCATCACCTGTACTATTGACGTCAACATGACGTCAGTAGCTGACATGGCAGGATGATGTCAGTATGACGATTTCTGATGTCAGCATGCCATGTGGCAACACCAGAGGCTTCCACGTTTCACCTGCCAATAGGATTTTCGGGGCTCCATTTGGACCAGTAGAAAAGTGCCACATGGCACCCCCAGGTGACGCCACATGGAACCACCCAGAAGGCGCCATGTGTCATTATGGAGTTGACATGGAGGTGACATCAGCATCCAGGTGGGTCAATCCAAGGATTCCACGTGGCCCAATCAGAGGGCATCACGTGGCACCCCCGAAATGCCCAAGGAGGGCCCGTGACCAAAAATCAAAAAACATATAAAAATGGACCCCCACCAAATCTGGCGGAGGTCCCACCATATCTGGTACATCCGCCAAAGTTAGAAGTCGACCATCCAAATTTAAAATAGGCTGTAACAAATACCCAAAAGGGGAGGCCCGCGGGTTTGACCCCGGGACCTCCCCCACATATAACGCCTTCACATTAGCACCGACAACCAACTCACCCAACAGTTTTGTTGGTAAATTTGTCTGCCCAATTGCTATTTACGCTAGGTTTTTGCCCAGTCGGAGGAGGAGAGGCGTGGACTGTACGACTACAAGCACAAATTTTGAGGCAAGGACTGTCATTATTGTAGGTTGCAGAGGGCACAAAAACTGAGACATAATTCTTCTTGGGCCTGGGAGTGCCAGAGTTGAATCGAGGCATGGAGATAGACATTTTTGGGTAATTCAACACCACGAATTCAGTGGTGCTATTTGTTTCCTGATCTGAGCATTATTTTTGCAACTTGATTTTATAATGAGGTATACTTATGTATTTTTGTTGAGTTAATGAAAGAGCCTACCCATTTGAGAGCAGGACCCGGAGACGTAGTCCACTAGGGACGAACTCCATTATCAAGTTTTTGTGTTTAGATCTGATGCTTATGTCTCTTCATTTTTTAGTTTTCCACTCTTTAATGGTGCATTTTAATTTATTCTCATTTAATGAAATTCTTTATAAGTCACGATGAAAAGATCTTGGATCAACTGACTTGGCTCGAGTCTAGACGAGCTGAGTTGCAGTCAAATCGATTTCAGGAGAAACAACTTTGTTGCATCTAGTTGAGTCGACATTCCCTAACAGCTTGTATAGGGTACCAATCTGAACTCCTTTCATTAAGACCATCCCACCTCTAACTATATTGCATGAATCCTTCTGAAATAGAGTATGCATTCCTTCCTCACTCATCTTGCTGACAAATATCGGGTTTATTTCCAAACCCGAAATGTGTAGCACACCTAGAAGGTTTATTTTCCTCCCATCCTGCAGTGTCAATCGGACTCTTCCCCGTCTGACAATTCTACTTGTCGAGTCGTCCCTCAAAAACACATCACCCCCATCATATTATTCATATTCACATAACCATTATTTATGTGGTGTCATATGATATGATTCTCCTAATTCGATCAACCAAACATCTTGATCTGACTGTGTATTGTTCGACATTAGATCAAAATAACCACCCTTGTCTGAGGTCGTCTTTCTCTCAGTCGAATGCTTCTCGTCGGATCCAATGCTGAATTTTGTTTCCTTCAACGTACAGTCCTTTTTATAATTCCCATCTTTACCACATTTCTAGCATCTTCACATCGATTGAACCAGGGATTTAGATCTTCCCTTCAACTTGAACTTTCTACCAGAGAATCTTCCTTTATATATGTCTATTGGTCGACCTCTCACTACCAAAGTATCTTTGGTCCATCATTCCATGTTCTTCCTTCTCATTTATGATGACAACAGAGAAGCAACCATGTCCTCTAGCGCTAGTGTGGTTGTATTACTCCCAATAGCTATGACTAAGCTATCCCAGGAGTCTCGAAAAGAACATAATAGGTTGATACATTTCTCCTCATCATTGGTATTAATATCCACAGATGATAAATGGATTAACACAGTATTAAACACATTTGAATGCTCAATCACCAAACTATCATCACTCATCCTTAGAAGATACAATTTATTTCTAAGAATAAACTTATTTACCATAGATTTCTATTGGTATAAGCTTCACAACTTGTCCCATAGTTTCTTGGTCAAATCTTCACCTGAGACATTCAGCAGCACCAAATCTGCAAGACAAAGATGAATCATACTTCTTTCTCTTATTTTGAGTTTCTCCCATTCTTCCATCGACATGCCTCTCGGATGGGTACCTGGACAGACCGCTATCCATTTTTCTTGATCCACAAGAAGATCTTCCATTTTAAGCTTCCAAAGCTCAAAATTCTGGCCATTGAAGTTTTCTATCTCTATTATGGAACTACTCGCCATTATTTACCACAATCTTTAACACAATTTATGACTTACAACACTTACTATACCTAGGGTTTAGTTCTCAGATTCAATATTGGATAATCAAGATATGATATACTTTTAAAAGAATAGCACTGCTCTGATAACTCACTTGTTAGGGAAAACCTAATCTCTGATACCACATGTCAGGAAATGAAAGACACTTCCACACTAATCCTAGCATAAGAGAAGAATAATTTAATCAATAACGTAAATGAAACAAGAAATCACACAGTACACTAAGATTTTACCCTAGAACCCTTAACTGGGAGAAACCAACATTCCTTTGAGTGTTCTTCTCTCTTGTTGTCTTATTCAATTAAAATAAAAGGTTAGTTGCTTCGGACTCTACCATCGCTATGTGCAGGTTAAGGCAAGTTTCAAAGATTCAAAGGCCTTGTTGGCAGTGTCATCTCATACAAAATCATGACCCTTTTTAAGAAGTCGAGTAAAACCTTTCATTAATTTGGCATAGTTGGGGATGAATTGACATAAAAAATTTGCCTTCCCTTGCAAACTTTGGAGTTGGCATAATGTAGAAGGAGGAGGAAAATTGAGAATAGCTTCAACCTTCAGAGGGTCCACTCTGGTCCCATGTGTAGAAACGATAAAACCAAGAAGTCATCTGGACTCCACACACAAAATGCATTTATGTGGATTCAATTGTATGCGATAATAGCGACAGCGTAAGAAAATGGCCCATAAATGTGTCGGGTGATCTTGACAACACATGGAATGTGCCAGTAAATCATCTAGGTAAGGTTGTACAGTGTGCTTAATGTCATGAAAAGCATAAGACATAGTGCGTTGAAAATTCACACCAGCATTCTTGAGACCAAAATGTAGTTTCCGGTATGTGAAGGTTCCCCAAGGGAAGATAAAATCAGTCTTATGTTGATCCGCAAGTAAAATATTGATTTGATTATAACCGAAGAAACCATCCATCAAAGAGAAGATTTCACTACCGGCACAATCGTCAACGATCTGGTCAACAAAAGGGGTTGGATAATTGTCTTTGGGACAAGCCTTGTTGATATACCTATAATCTACACAAACACGAATCATTCCTTGTTTCTTCATAACTAGAACAAGATTAGACACCCAATCAGTCAAAGCCACAGGATAGACAAAATCAGCTTTAAGAATTTTTTCAAATTCGAGTTTAATAGAAGCAACTTTACGTGGATGTACTGGGCGAAGTCTCTGTCGAACGGGTTTAGAGTCCGGGTAAGTCTTAATCTCATGTACAACAATATATGGATCAATTCCAGGCATTTCTTTGTAATTCCAGGAAAAAATGTCATGGAATTCTCAGAAAAGAGATTTATAAATTTGGACCTCATCAGCAGAACATGATGCACCGATGTGAACATTTTCCATGACTCCGGGTTTAATAAAAATATCTAAAGGGATGGTGGGTGAAATATTACCCAAGTTCCCTTCATACAAAACATTGTGTATTGGTTTAGGAACAGGGTAAATAGTAACAACACTAGATGGATTCGAAATCCATTGATAACTCTCTATGGTCTCGAGTTCCAGAAAGATAATAGAGCGATGATGCCCATTGTCCCATGGAGTATCTTCCATAGACATGATTGTCATAATCATTTCATCTGTGTGAAAAACTACGTGAAACGGATCTGGAGACGTATCTAAGAGAGAACAAGGAGAGGGAGTTGCCAATTAAATAGCTTGATAATCCAATTCTACCAGACTTAAAGGCATTATGTCACCATAATGAAGACAGTCGTCAGAGCTAGGTACTATCCAAGGGTCATAAGACTTAGGGATTTCACCAACAGTGGTTGATATCGTGATAATTGAGGTGACAAAAGGAGTAGGAATATCGGGCGGTGGAATGGGGAACGTACCCATTAATGATGAATCTCTTAAAAGACCCACACCAACATTCTCATAACCAAGAGGTGTTTTCACAATTAAAGGTATGTTACTAGTACGGGAATCAGAATTAAAGAAGGCAAGTTGATCAACAGTTACAACTTTTCCTTGGTGAGGGAAATGTATCACACGGAAAAGAGTAGAAACAATTGCACGCATGAAATCAATCCAAATACGACCAAGTAGAAGGTTTTAATCGAGAGGTGCATCAAAGACCTCAACCTCAACAGTAAACGCTTTTCCTTCTAACATAATAGGCAACGAAGGAAGAACACCATAAGGTTTAAATCTTGTACCATTAAATGATTTCAGAGTATTGTGTGACTCGGTAAGGGAAAGAGAGTCAATGGATTTCCAACAAGTGACGGACATGATGCAAGTAGAGGCTCCTTCCTCAATAACTGTTTGAAAAATATTCTTATTTTCCACAATAACTTGTATCTGAAACGATAATTGAGGAGGAAGCCATGGAATATGATCTTCCAAGTCAAAGATTGTCAAATTTGTATCAGTAGGATCAATTCCACCAATATCCTTTAACAATGTCTTCCATTGTGTAGGACAACTTTGAAGGACTTTGAGAGATGACATCGCAGAAGGTGCATACGCAAGATCTTCTACAATAATGTAGTTTTGAGCAGCACGTGCATGAGGATTAAACGATGAATTACGAACAAATCCTTTAGGAGGATGACAAAGAACTGTATATAGACTCGGTCGTTCGAGATGAAGGGTACCATTTTAAGGTGAAGTCGATAGAGAAGGTTGAACCACTGAAGGTGGTGAATCATCAACTTTCTCTTTGGAAGGTGAATAATCTTTGGCTCGAGTAGAGACTGCAACTTCGTTCTTCTTGGAGTCACTAGTACACACGAGTACAGAAGATGTGGTAGAGGGAGAAGGTTGGTCATGAATGATTAATTGGGCCTACTACTGAGAAGGAAAAGGTTGTGAAAAAATTGAAGGTGTAGGAAGTGTCCTGGTCCCTTGCAAGAACTTAGTAACCTCATCATGTCGTGGACAATATTTCGTATAATGATCCTCACCACATATAAGACAAGGATAAAGAGGTTTTTGCTTTACTTTGTCATCACCAGGCTGAGTCTTGGGTTTATCAGATTGTTGATTATTATGTATGTCCTCCTTATTCTTGCCCTTCCCTTTCTTTTTATTTTTATTTTTACCAATAGGTGTAGATTGAATTGAATTAACTTCAAACGTTTTACCGACATAAGGAGTTGGAGGAGGGATATTTTGTACATTAGCAGTATTAGAATTGGGATTGGAATGAATGGCTTGTTTAGACTAATTCTCAGCATGAAAAATTCCAATCACGCCATCGGCAGCATGAGAAGCTACTGGAGATGTTGGGGTTGGATTTGTAAACGGGCGAGGAGCATCAGGGATCAAGTCATATAGTGTTCATGTTTGTAAATAAACAAGATCCAAGTATTGAGCATGACTAATCACCTACTCTTCAGTGATGACACCACCCATGGAAACATCCCAGGATATAGTACCAATAAGTGACTTGGTAAAACACTCAGCCAATAGTTGATCGGGAAGGGGAACTTTGATTAAGCGTCTTCTCCTCCTCCATTCATGAATATGATCAGAAATGTGAGTGGACGAGGATTGTTTAAATGAACTCAAAATTTTGGTTCCTGACTCGTATCGGGTTGGTAGTTGGTAATGTGTTAATAAATCCATAGATAAGGTGTTGAAGTCATTGAATAATCCTCGTAGAAATTCAATATACCATGTGGTTGTCGAACCCGTCAAAGTTCGTTGGAAAAGATGTAATCTAATGGAGTCGTCCATCAAGGAATTGGATGAACACCAAATATGCAAAGTCATGACATGATTATTTGGTTCTTCCCCTGATCGACCTGTCAAACTTAGGAATATCTGATGGTAAATTGGCAGGTATGACCGACCAATAAGGAGAATGCAAGATAAGATCATACAAAATCCTATATAAATCTGGTAAATCCAAAGTAGCAAGAAATGACAGTTGTATGTTCACTTGAGGAAAATGGTAATTTTG
>ML833240.1:6335-22410 GCA_009831015.1 Picea engelmannii
GTTCTTTTCTACAACCTGTTCCCATAGAAAGTGATATTTGATTGGAATGTGCTTCATCTTGGAGTACATCACCAGGTTTTTTGAGATACCGATGGCACTTGTATTATCACAATATATTGGAATGGGCTCATCATACTCAACCTATATATATGTCAAAGTTTGTTTCATCCAAAGAACCTGTGTACAACATGATGTTGCTACAATATAGTTTTCCTTGACTGTAGATATAGATACGGATGATTGTTTCTTTCTTAACCATGATACTAAACACTCACCCAAGTAGAACGTTGCTCCACTGGTGCTTCCTCAACCATCAATACAACCTACCCAATTTGCATCTGTGTAGGCAATAAGTGATAGATCCTTTCCTTTTGGATACCATAATCCAAACTCTTATGTTCCTTTGAGATATCTGAAAATCCTCTTCACTGCTAATACATGTGATTCCTTTGGTGCTTCTTGAAAACGTGTCATCTGTCCAACTGCCTTCATTACATCTGGTCTAGATGTTGTCACATATAGTAAGCTACCAATCATTGACCTATATTTCCTCTAGTCTATAGACTTTGAATCATTATCTTTGCTCAACTTGCAATTGGTTTTCATAGAAGTGGTAACTAGTTTGCAATCTTCCATTCCGAACCTCTTTATCATTTCTCTGATATACTTAGTTTGAGAAATAAAAATTTCTGGGTTTCTTTGACATATATGAAGACCCAAAAACAAGGATAGTCCTCCAAGTAATGACATTTCAAATTCATTATGCATATCCTTTGCAAATTTCTGGCTTAACCTATCATTAGTACTTCCAAAACAATATCATCAACATAAATTTCAATTAATAAAATATTGACTTGAGTTACCTTGATGTAGAGGTTGTTATCTGTGCTTCCTTTCTATAGTTCGTAGGGAGTTTTGTCATTGTTGTTTCTGAGAATTACTCTGCTTTGAATGTGAATTGATGTATGCACTGCATGTATCCAAAAAAATATCTGTCAATTTGGAATCCATTAGCATTGTTTGAGCCATTTCCTGTGTAATTATCATCCATTATGATAATGTTCATTTTTCTTTGAATCACTCTCTAAACCAATCTATGAATCCATTATGTCATCCACTATCATATATCTATCCAAAACTGCTAAGTGTTCTTACTAATCCATCTCTATCCATACTATCCAAGACTCTACTTGTGCAATTGTCCATTATGTTGACCCATTTATCACTATACTATCATGAAGTATTGATTTATCTATCAAACTGTACTTCTTCTAACTTATTGCTCTGAATTTTCCTTCTCAAACTCTACAAGTTGCTCGAAGGATGGTTCTTTGGTCTGTCACAGCTATCGCATAGACTCCCCCTATCTAATATTCATATTACTTAGGAGTCTCTAAGCCAGATGGCTTAGAACAATTCCTTCTTTGATGTGTATTCATCATCATCTTCATTGGTAGATTCATCATCATCTTCATTGGTAGATTCATTATCTCTCTGAGATATAACTTATTTCTTTCTATCTGTGGATTCATCTTTCACTACAATTCATGAAAGTACAATCTCTTGAACTTGTTCCTTATTTACCCATCCTTCCTTTCTTTAAATTATTTTCCAAACCTTTCTGTATCTGAGATCTTTCCTTTTCATTGTATAATTTTCTTCATCTCGTTTTATTGCCAATCTTGCGATCTATCATACTTGGTCTTTGTTCACATGTTCTTCATGTTTTCTTATCCATACTTTCTTATATCTGATAATGGTATTCTCTTTCATGGAAGCATCAATCATGCTTCTACAATCACTGGCTATGTGTCCATAGTTATGACATTTGTAACACTCAATGTTACGTGCGACCACATAGGCACGGTCTACTTGAACATTTCTTTTATAATCCCTGCAATCTGCAACCTTATGTCCAAATTTAGTGTTGTGAGTGGGAAATCCCTCTATAGACTAGCACTTAGGGTTTAATTATGCATGTAGAAAAGACCTAAAGATTTCTACTTTCTACCATTGTCCCAGACCTAATCCCCATTATTCTTAAGCAAATACATAGTTAAGAAGATTACGTGAGCATACCTTATTTCAGACGTTTGATATCGATCCTTCCTCATGCCTGATCGCTCTTTGACTATAGATCTCCTCCCAAGGCTGACCTGCATTCACACAAGACAAATAACAAACTCCACATCCATTTGATATATAGGTTAATGGGTTAGAGATTCAATAAACAAGTATGCAATAAACCATGAAAACCTCATATGGTGGGATGGAAAAAGTACTTCTTTATTATTAACTTCAACAAATCAACTTACAATGATGAAGCCGGCTACTGCTCCATGAACCTAGTCTTGGGCTCCTCTTCAACTGTCCTCCAACTTATTTTCTCTATCTTTCTCTTTACACAAGGATGGCTAAAGGGTTGGGACAAAGGGAATGCGCAATCGGGTATAGTTTCTTTACTATGATTCTCCTCCTCCAAATGGGACCCCTAACCCTTCTTTTATAGGCTAGAAGAAGCTAGGTATTTGGTCGAACCCTCGACCATGCATGGCCGGAAGATTTAGTTAACTCACCCAAAGCTGTGTGTTCCATCAAAAACTTTCCTTTTTTCGTTCTTTTGTAGGTACACGCGAGTTGTTTTGGGTCAGCTAGCATGTACACATGTGCAGTAATGGAGCAGGGTGTGTGGGCCTTTATAAAAGAGGTTTTTAAGAAGAGTTGTTTAGCAGTGCTTTGGCAAGGAAGGAATCTGAGATGGTCTAATTCCAGGTAAGCATGTTTGGTGCAAATTAGGGTTATAATAGATGCCCCCTAATGTGTGAGGTTAGTAGAGAATATGATGGCCAAAATACATTAACAATCTTTACTGATGTGCCGAACAAGTGAGCCCAGGGACCAGAAATTGGGAGGAGCCATCTGCAAAAATAATAATTGTCTCACTGAGGCAGTCATACCCATGCTCGGGATAAAATAAAATCATGGCTACCAATCAAATACATTGTAGATCCATGTCATAAAACTATATAAAGTGTAGCCGCGAACAATACACAGTGGAGCTACATCTCGAAATCCAAAAGATATACATGTAGAGTATCCATCTTCTTAGAAGCTGATAAGGCCTGATGGCTAGAGATGAGGTCTTCATAGCTCGAGAAACAACTTCAAAATATTCAAAACTCGGGTAGGAGTGTAATATGAGTGTATGACTTCACTACCCAGAGGTCTTCGACGACTCATCGGTCATGGACTAGAGAATCTTGATGATCAGACTGAAGACTTCATTGATTTTGAATAAAGACTTGATTGGACATTCAGGATGGCTGGGTATGAGGGCAAGAGACAAACTGCAGAGGGGTCAACTCAAGCTTGGTAAAAACTTCCCTTGGACAATAGCACGACAAATGATGAGACTCGGGAAGCATGGCATTAGCATAAGTTTATGAGGTAGGATGCAACGCAAACTCTCCATATGTTTGGAAGAATAACCAAATGGAGGAGGACACAACTCTATGTAGTGAGAACAACTTCCTAAGGTCATATTAAATCCAAGAATTTGACAAAAAAATAGACAGATGTGCTTTATCCAATGGCGATTCATTATGCTGCCAATAAAGAAAATACTTTTCCCTTCCTCTTTTTGGGGTATATTTGATTTTTTTGTCTTTTTCAATGATTTTGGAAAAAGAAAAAAAAAAAAGGTTACATTACAATGGAGGAACGAGTGTTACAAACATAAAAGTTCAAGGCTCAAGGACAAGACTGATGTTCAGAGAAATGACACTCAGGAAAAATCCTCTAGGGGCCAAAGGTGTCAAGATGCAAAGGCAAAGTGCTACAAGGCTTGAGTATAAGGTATGCTTCAGATGGTTTAGTTGAGAGCAACATGGAGTCGACATTAGACCAAAGACGCAAGTATGAAAATGCGGTTAACAAAACACACAATGGTAATGTCCTTTGATGTAAGTTTAACGAGCCCAGAGAAGGTAAGCTAAGCAGTTTTTCGTATTTAGAGAGTCTGAAAAAATGTAAAAGGAGACTCCATAGGGGTACCTTTTTCAAAGGTAGTCTAGTTGGTTCGAAAAAGGGGTAAACTAGCATCGACAAAATGTCTATTCAAAACCATTTTAACGAGTGTGATAAAGACAAGATCACTCGACCATTTTTTCATTTTTAAGGAGTCTGGAAAAAGATTAACTATGGACTCCGTCAGGAATGTTCTTCTGAACCAGTTTAATGAGTGGGAAAGAATAAGGTCACTCGACGATCTTTTCAATTTTAGGGAGTCTAAAAAGAGCTTAACCATGGACTCTATGGGGGTTCCTTTTTCGTAAATTTAGTCCCTCAAGCCCGAAAAAGGGTTAAAATGATACTTGAGAGTACTTTTCTAGAGAACTGAAGTTCCTTAGAAGATGCCTTTGTTTGTACAGTTGACTGCCTGGACCGAAAAAGGGGTAAACTACCGTCAGACAGACGTGACTTCAAATTTCAGTTTAACGAGAGTGAAAGGTCACAAGATCACTCGATAATCTTTTCATGTTTAGAGGGTATAAAAAGGGCTTAAAAGGAGACCTATTATGTCTTTTGGGAGTCCCACGGGTGAGGTCAAGAGTGAAAAGGAATCATGTAAATGAGGCTCAGACTCATAATCAGGAAAAAAAACAAGGACTCCTGAGCCTACAGTGATTAGAGACAGCATGGACACCATAATGCAACGGGGATCTACCTAGGGCATGCATTTTCCGGTAAGCTCTACCAAAAACTCACAACACTTCTAAAGCAACAATGATGGTTCTGTGTCACAACCTGATGGGATCGATCCTATGGAAAAGGGATAAAGACAACGAGATATAAAAGTCAAGGTAGAAACATAACCTATATGCTCAAATTGATCATTTAAGATTTTTCCACAGACCGTCAAAAGTTGCCCAAAACTCCAAAAAAATGTCTCGATACCCAATCATACCCTTCCAATGCAACTCTGAATCACTACAAATGGTTTTTGGTTTAGAGAAAATTATAAGGGGGGCCAAAAAAGTGACAAAAAGAGGCCAAAACATCTATAAATAGAAGTTGGCAGCTCATTATCACCATTGTTGATTTGGAAATTGACTCTGGAGCAAAAAACCCCTTTTGATTAAAGTGGTGATTCTGGGAGCTACAGTGGATGAAACGACCATTTGTCTGGACCAAGTAAGTATAAACTCTCTCATCTTGCAATTTAAATCTTTATTTTTTCTTTGGGTTCCAAGTTTTGGGGGGCATCGACCTTCAAAAGGTCGGCCCTAGGTCCATGTGGGTTGTCTTGGGATAGGCCGCATGTACATTCAGGCAGAGTAAAACCTGGATGCGTGTACATGAAACTATCAGCATTACAGCCTGTGTGGACCCCCTTATTGAATGAAAAAATTTAAAAAACAATGGTTAACCCTCTTGAACTTTGGTGTTTTGCAGGATGTATGTTCACTAGAGAGAAAGAGAGCATGAGGAGGTTAGTGAGTTGGTCAGGGAAGACCCCAATGTTGTGGCTGCCTTTATGCAATGTGGGTTGCTCAAGTTCTTCTTATGTCCTTTTATACGGGCACAAACTAGGCTACTGAACGCCTTGGTTGATTATTGGCATTCGGATGCAGAGGCCTTTATGTTAGAGGGGCATTCACTGGTGCCCACAATAGAGGACATTTATTTTTTAACTGGCCTCTCTAGGAGAGGGGAACCAGTCAACTTCTAGACATTTCCTTCAGGGCCGCATAAAATAACAGAATTGATAGGACTTTACTGTGAGGTTGGTACAGATCGATCGAGCTCATAGGTGCCCATAAGAAAGATTACTGACTTATCGCTGCAGGCGATTTTGTTTCTTATTGGGTGAATCACTAGTTCTGTGGCTCTACATTAGGTGTCCCATGCATAGATGAACTATGCAGTCCAGTGCTTAAATGCAGAAATATTTGACTGGAGCACCACGTTGCTAGACTGCATGAAGAGGCAGTTGACAGATTGTCAATCGCGGATGCAGAGTAACTTCAAGTTTAGGACCATTCTATGATTTTTCTTCTTTGAAATAGTTCTGAGCTCCAGTCCTTGAGTAGTGGTACGAGGACATCAGTCCTCTCTTCCTGCAGTTTGTAGATGTGCAGTGTTACTGCCGCAACATGGTGGTGGAAGGACCAACGAGTCCTTTGATGATGATTTCTTCGCTTGGTTGTCATGACAGATCTAAGTCATATAGGATTACCCTTATGTTGGGATTGATTTCACGAGAGATCCTGAGATACCAATACCTCCTGGTGAGGAGCGAGGAGAGATGGGTAAGTTGACATCATTGTTTTGCTGTTTTTTTTTTTGTGAAACATATGTAATTTTTATGTTGTTTTTGTTATATATAATTTTTTTATACCAGAGTATTTGACAGATATGTGTTTGTTGTGTGTAGATGTGGGACCAGTGCAACCTGTAGACTATGTGAGGAACATGCATCATCCTCGGCCAGGGGCTTCACCTGCTGCCGTAGGGGGACCAGCAGCAGCAGGAGAGCTTCTAGTTGGGGAGGTTGAGAGGGTGTTGAGACGAGTCGAGTGAAACTTTACTTTTCTCACTCGCACGATCCCTAAGGCAGAGATTGAGGATTTTCCACCATCCATGTAGCCTCATGTAGTGGGGGCACCATAGACGTGGATCTGTTTGTTTCGGCATTTGGAAAATGTTGTTGATCAATACAATAGGGCCCACAGGCCCTGACCTTAGTTAGACTTTTCACGTGCTGAGAGCACTACTTGTATATATTTTTTGAGGGCATAATCCCCATGACTCGTTATTGGTCATATTTTTGAGGTGCTTACGTCCATCTCTGTACTCTAGTGACTATGATATTATATATGGATTTTTATATCTTTTTGTGTCTTATGGATCATTTGTGCCTTTAAAAATGTATTTACATATTGATGTGTATGTCCTTTCATATGTGTGCAAGATGCCAACCTAAATTTTGATTAGCTAGAGTATTTGTAATTTGGTTTAATCTCTTAGGAACATGAAAATATGTAATATAATCAAAGCTTCATTCTAAGAGACGTACCCTAAGGAATCGTTGGTGTAAAGTTGGATCATGAACACGGTAGACTCTATTTAATTGAGACACAACCAACTGAGCGTCAAGATAGACCCGAAGATGAGAGATACCAAATGACAAGGCATCACGAAGCAACTCAATAACTACACTATACTCAGCAACATTGTTTGTGGTGTCACCTAAGCATATACCCCTGGAAGATAATAACTGGCCTCGAGGTGTAAAAATTACCCAAGCTGCGGAGGCAAGCCTCCGAGTGTGCCAACTAGCACCGTCTGCGTACCCAATGAACACCTCAGATTCACTTGACATCTGCCACAGTGATGAAAGATAACATAAAAAACAACACGTCCATAATACTAAAAGAAACTAGAAAGTAATAGTACAAAGACTATACATATGTTACAAAAAGTTACCCATGGTGACCTACCTATGAGTAATACTTCTTGAGGTAGAGTCCATTTCTAGGCTCTGCCAAAGAATTCCCTTCAAAGTCTACCAGACAATAAGTGCCCTTTTTTAGAACCTCTTTTATGATGAAAGGTCCGAACCACATGGGTTTGAATTTTCCTGCCCCTAGGGGGTCCTTATCTTGGTCATAGACAAGGATAAGGTTGCCTTCAATGAAAATCTGAGGATGAACAGACCTATCATATTGAAACTTGACTTTATGTTTGTGAGCCTTGATGGCATCACGACGCTGCTCATTGAGCCACTCAAGGTATAATAACCGTTCTTCAAGTGGAGAAGTGTCTGGCAATAATTGTACTACCAACTTTAGGGATGGGATCTAACATTCGAAAGGCAAGACTTCTTCCAGCCCGTAAATGAGTTGAAAAAATGAGAAACCGGTTGCAGTCTTAACAGACGTTCGATAAGCCCATAGTGTTGATTATAACATCAAATGCCAATTTGACATGGCTGAGTTGATCGTTCATTGTAGGATGGTCTTAAGAGATTTATTTATAGCTTCCAACTGACCATTTTCTTGGGGGTAGTAGGGTGATGAATGTTCTTTCCGTAACCCAAGATTTGATGTTAACTCAGTCATCATCTGGTTCTGAAAGTGACTTCCATGGTTAGTGGCAATCTCTCTCGGGACGCCAAACCTTGCTACTATCTAGTTAAATAAAAAGAGAGCCACAGTCTCTCCATCATCTTTAAACATTGGCATAGCTTCGACCCACTTCGTGAAGTAGTCTATGGATATGATGATATAGAGGTGCCCCCTTGTTGAAGGAGGGTTGCATGTAGTGTAATCAATCCCCCACTTGGTGAAGGGACCAACTGTGATGACAAGAAACATGGGAGCGGGATGTGCCCTCATCTTCCGAGAGAAGATCTGGCATGGGTGGCATTTCTTGACTGATTCGATACAATCTTTGATTATTGTCGGCCAGAAGTAACCTGCTCATAGAATATTTTGGGCTATTTCCAACCCAAACAAACGACCGCAACACGCTCTGGTATGGAAATCGTTAAGCACGATAACTGCTTCTTCGTGAGTGATACATTGGTGCAGGATGCAGTTTACACCACTCTGATACAACGTATCATCGAGTATGAGATAATTCTTAGCCTAATGGCGTATACGTTGATGCTCATCAGGAGAAGTAGAGGTGGGGCACGTCGATTCAACCAGATAATAGCAAGTTTTGGCGTCCTTTTGGCATCTCAACAATGTTTATTAACTTTTTATATCAATTAATTGATCTACATAGCTGCCTAACTGAACTTATTTGTTTTTATTACTCTTCATGATGCAATTTTTTAAACAACAGTTGTAAGTTGTCACTTTTTCCTATTATTATCTTTCATGCTTCATTCATGACTGGAAGCATGAATACGAAGCATGAAAATTTGCGACTGTGTTACCTTTTTGTTCTAAAATGTCGTCAAAAGCAAGTTGTTCATACAGTTTATTAATGAAGTTTGTTCCTTGCCATGAAGAGTTACTCTCTTTGTTTCGATCCTTTCAACATCAAACATGCTTAGAGATTGATGGTTACATGAATCAAAGAACCCCCACAATTTGATTTTTGGTATGGTTTTGTTTAGTTCTTGGCTTTACATTTCTTTTGCTAAGTCTTGGATTTTGGACTCACCCAAACCTTGTGATAGAACCCACGATGCGTTCAATCATTTTTCATTTTAATTTTTTGGTCCTAAAATTGTACTATATGCAAAGGTGGCGTTACAATTTGTAGGTAGACATCATTCCCGAGACTGCCCTGGGGATTTTCAAACCCTCTTTGCATGCATTTCAATAAACACCCATCTAATCATTATGAGTTTATACATCGTTCACTGTTGGAATGTCACGGGCTCAGGTTATGGCTCTGGACTGTCTTTGCAAACCCTCTTTGTGTGTTGTGTCTGATTCGTTACCTATTCATCCATCATGGCTCCTTTTGTGAGAGTTGAACCAAACGACATTCAAACTCTGCTCTTATATGACGATGCTAGAGAAGATTTGGAGAGAAGTGGTTGGCTCGTTTTCATTAGAAATTTCACGGTTTCAATTTATAGGTTGCCCAAGAATTCACTTTCTCCTTTGATGGTTGTAGAGTGAAGGTTGGTGATGTGCAACTGGAGGTTACCAAGGATTTCCTTAGTCAATCTATAGGGCTACCAGCAAGCAGTCAAAGGTGTTTTAAAAATGAAAAAGTGGAAGAAGTTCCTTGGAGCCTGCAGTTTACATCTCGTAAAATTGTAGGGTGTGATAAAGGTATGCCCATTTCCTTCCTAAAATCTCGGTGGCACGATTTTCTCGCTGTGGTAAAGAAATTTGTTACCTGTGAGGGACGTTTCAGGCTTGTATTTTTGTACCATTTGCGTCTGCTTATGATTTTTATGGGTTTCCCTTTGAATATGACGTATTACTTACTGAGGATTCTTTATAAAATGGGGAAAATATACAAAAAACAACGGTCAGACTCTAGCCTCTTCCATCACGGCCTAATTAAAATATTGGTTATACATCAATTAGAGTCACAGAATGACAACTGGGATTCGTTCATAACCCAAAATGGCTATGGTAACCCTGATATGGAGGAGGTAGATAAACTCATGGTTGAGGAGACCCTTGTCCACCCTACGACATCTCTCTCACCTCCCCAGACTTGTGTCTCTCTTCCTAACAACAAACCCTTGATCGATCCAAAGGCCATTGAACAAGCCTGTCAGCAGATTATGCATCCTAATGATTGTGTTAAAAATTTAAAGAAACCTATAGGAAAGAGATCTAAGAGTAATATTGATATCAATTTTAAAAGCAAAAGAGCTGGCAGGCTAATTTCTAGGAGACTTTGTAACAAGTTGAATTCTCATCCGAGTTCAATCAGTATGATCGAAGTCCATGAAAGCTTAGACTTTGAAATTGAGAGGTTCCTCACTGCAGAATACTTTCAGTCATTTGAGCCACACCTTGATCGGCCCTACAATTTTGTTGACAATTTACCTCCCTGTCTTAAAAATAATCCAGAGTTTCCTAGTGTCAAATTGGTTAATGAATCCACTGTCAGTATGGAAGGTGCTCCGGTTTACAGCCAAGTCTGTTCCCTTGCAACCGTTGTGCAGTAAACATGTGAAGTCTGTCTATCATGGATCGATAGATATTATACTGATATCCCTATCCTACAGTCACATGTTAAGGATTTAAAGGATCAGATCGATGTCTTAATGAGCGAAAACCATAGACTCGAATATGTTATTCAAGGCAAAGAAAAACTCATAAAGACAATAGGCAATGTAGTGTTTAAAAACGTGGAGGCTGCAACAACCATTGTGAATTCCAAGGTTGCCTGATACGATTTGATTTCATAGTTGGAGGTATGATTCTTCATTTTAAAATAGGATTATATTGTTAAAAATAGGTTTCTTTATTTTACAATAAATTGGATTTCATTTACTATAATAACTAACTACAGAATCGCAAGATTCTGTAGCCAGTTATGTTAATTCGAATTGTGTAAAGTAGTGGTTGAAAATGTATCTAAAATCTTTTTATTTTCCTTTTCTTTCAGGATATTCAGAAATCCATGATTACAAATTGATTTGAGGCATCCTTGAGACCTTACAGTCATATCTTTGATGCATTTTGTATGAATAGAAATGATCTGTTATTATTTTTAGAGGATTTAGCAGGATCAGGGTGGTTGCATCCCCCTTTATTTTTGAAATAAATATTTGATCTCAGGAACATAAACAATTATCTTTCCTGAGGCCTTTATAAACCTATCATTTTTGTAAAGAAAGCCATCTTGGCCTGGGGCTTATTGTGAACAGTTTATACTCAAATTTAGACATAACAAATGTTTACTTTATGCTTTAGTCATCTGTGAATGTTGTTATGATCTATAGTTCATTTATCTTGGTAATTGAATGACTGCAGATAGCTTTCGTCTTCGCATATTGTTTTGGTTGTCAAGATAGTTTTCTTCATGGTTCATGATTTTATGCTTCAGTTTTATCAAAACAATTGACCGATATTTCAATTCATGTTATGAGGTTTACCTTAAATATGTCGATTGATTAAATGCAAGCTGTAACTATAGGATTTATCTCATGTGTTATCGCTTGTGATCTATTATATCACTGTAATTATTTTGCGTCTTGTTGTTTTATCAATTGAATACATCAGTCAATGCACAATTTAGCTTTTGTACCAAATAGTGTGAAGATGCGCAACAGATTTATCTCATGGATGGACTAATGCATGATTTACGCAGATAGTTGGACGCATACTCTTCAAATGATTAATAGGTTAGTCCGTTATTTTATTTGCTTGCTTATTACAGAATTTTTTATATATAGTATAATTTTTACTATCTATATCTTTCTGTTTAATTAAGTAGTTTAATATTTGATTTTATGAATGCATACAAACAAGAAAACAAACCAAAAACAAATAGTATTTTTTCTTTCTTTATTACTGTCATTAAAAGAAACGTTTTACATTCGATTTTTATGAGTTCAGATTAAAACTCATGATTTATACATATTGTATATATGGTAAATAGAACTACTATATAAATATTATTTAGATAAACTGTATATATATATTTAGATGTACATATATATTTCAGCGATTATTATTTAGTAATTTATTGCATTTATTCTAGTTATTTTTCACTTCCCTTAGGACTTTACATTGGCCAATGAAGCCATTAAACTCGTCAGAGTGAGTCAATCCAAACGGCTTGGGTTAATTAGACAACCCTGGACCGGATTCACTCTTCTAGTTGACGAGCGGTCAATTTCATCGGTCAACACATCCCGAGAGAGATTTTCACTGACCATGGCAGTCACTTTCAGAACCAGATGATGACCGAGTTAACATCAAAGCTTGGGTTATGGAAAGAAAATTCATCACCCTAATACCCCCAACAAAATGGTCAAGTGGAAGTTGTAAATAAATCTCTTAAGAACATCCTACAGTGAACGATCAGCTCGGCCAAGTCAAATTGGCATTTGATATTATACTCATCATTATGGGCTTACCAAACATCTGTTAAGAATGCAACCGATTTCTCACCTTTTCAACTTGTTTATGGGATGGAAGCAGTCTTTCCTATCGAATGTCAGATCCTATCCCTAAAGTTGGCAATACAATTATTTCGAGACACTTATCCACTTGAAGAACGGTTATTATACCTTGAGTGGATCAATGAGTAGCGTCATGATGCGGCCCTAGCCATCGAGCTTCAAAAACATAAAGTCAAGTGTCAGTATGATAGGTTCGTTCGTCCTCATATTTTCACTGAAGGCAACCTTGTCCTAGTCTATAACCAAGATAACGACCCCCTGGGGGTAGGAAAATTCAAACCCATGTGGTTCGGACCTTTCATCATAAAAGAGGTTCTAAAAAAGGGCGCTTATTGTCTGGTAGACTTTGAAGGGAATGCTTTCGCAGAGCCTAGAAATGGACTCTACCTCAAGAAGTATTACTCATAAGCAAGTCACCATAGGTAACTTTTTGTAACATATGTTTCGTCTTTGTACTATTACTTTCTAGTTTCTTTTAGTAATATGGACGTGTCATTTTTTATTTTATATTTCATCACTGTGGCATATGTCAACTGAATCTGAGGTGTTCATTGGGTACGTAGATGGTGCTATCCGGCACACTCGGAGGCTTGCCTCTGCAGCTTGGGTAATTTTTACACCTCGAGGCCAATTATTATATTCTGGAGGTATACGCTTAGGTGACACCACAAACAATGTCGCCGAGTATAGTGCAGTTATTGAGTTGCTTTGTGACACCTTGTCATTTGGTATCTCTCATCTCCGGGTCTATCTCGACGCTCAGTTGGTTGTGTCTCAATTAAATAGATTCTACCGTGTTCATGATCCGACTTTACACCGATGATTCCTTAGGGTACGTCTCTTAGAACGAAGCTTTGATTATATTACATATTTTCATGTTCCTAGGAGATTAAACCAAATTACAGATACTCTAGCTAATCAAATTTTAGATTGGCATCTTGCACACATATGAAAGGACATACACATCAATATGTAAATACATTTTTAAAGGCACAAATGATCCATAAGACACAAAAAGATATAAAAATCCATATATAATATCATAGTCACTAGAGTACATAGATGGACGCAAGCGCCTCAAAAATATGACCAATAACAAGTCATGGGGCTTATGCCCTCAAAAAATATATACAAGTAGTTCTCTCGGCATGTGAAAATTTTAACTAAGGTCAGGGCCTATGGGCCCTATTGCACTGATCAACAGTGTTTTCCAAACACCAAAACAATTGGATCCACGTTCGTGGTGCCCCCACTACATGAGGTTGCATGGATGGTGGAAGATCCTCAATCTCTGCCATAGGGACTGTGCGAGTGGGCGAAGTAAAGTTTTTCTCAACTCATCTCAACACCCTCTCAGCCTCCCCAGCTGGAAGCTCTCGTGTTGTTGTTGGTCCCCCTACGGCGGAAAGTGTGGCCCCTAGCCAAGGACGACGCCTGTTCCTCACATAGTCTGTAAGTCGCACTGGTCCCACATCTGCACACAACAAACACATATTCGTCAAATACTCTGGTATAAAAAAAATGATATATAACAAAAACAACATCAAAATTACATATGTTTCACAAAAAAAAAAAAATAGCAAAACAATGATGTCAACTTACCCATCTCTCCTCGCTCCTCACCAGGAGGTACTGGTATTTCAGGATCTCTCGAGAAATCAATCCCAGCATAAGGGTAATCCTCTATGACTGGGATCTATCGTGACAACCAAGAGAATAAATCATCATCAAAGGAATCATTGGTCCTTCCACCACCCTTTTGTGGCAGTAACACTGCCCATATACAAACTATAGGAAGAGAGGCCTGATGTCCTCATACCACTACTCGAGGACTGAAGATCATAACTCTTTCAAAGAAGAAAGAGCATAGAATGGTCTCGAACCCAAAGTTCCTCTGCGTTCGCGACTGAAAATATGTCAATTTCCTCTTCATACAGTCTAGCAACATGGTGCTCCAGTCAAATATTTGTGCATTTAAGCACTGGACTACATAGTTCATCTGTGCATGAGACGCTTAATGTAGAGACGCAGAACCAGTGATTTGACCAATAAGCAACACAATCACCTGCAGCAATAAGTCAGTAATCTTTCTTATGGGCACCTGTGAGCTCGATCAGTCTATACCATTCTCACAGTAAAGTCCTATCAATTCCTCTATGTTATGTGGCCCCGAAGGAAATGTTCAGAAGTTGACTGGTTCCCCTCTCCTAGAGAGGCCAGTCAAAAACTAAATGTCCTCTGTCATGGGCACCAGTGACTGCCCCTCTAACATAAAGGCCTCTGCATCCAGATGCCAATAATAAACCAAGGCGTTTAGTAGCCTAGGTTGTGCCTGCATAAAAGGACATAAGAAGAACTTGAGCAACCCACATTGCATCAAGGCAGCCACAGCGTTGGGGTCTTCCTTGACCAACTCACTAACCTCCTCATGCTCTCTTTCTCTCCAGTGAACATACATCCTGCAAAACACCAAAGTTCAGGAGGGTTAACCCTTGTTTTTAAAAAAAATTCATTCAATAAGGGGGTCCATGCAGGCTGTAATGCTGACAGTCGTGTGTACACGCGTGCAATTTTTACTCTACCTGAATGTACATGCGGCCTGTCCTAAGATAGCCCACATGGACCTAGGGCTGACCTTTTGAAGGTCGATGCCCCCCACAAAACTTGGAACCCAAAGAAAAAATAAAGATTTAAATTGCAATATGAGAGAGTTTATACTTAGTTGGTCCATGTTATCCCCGATATCTAGGGATAACTAGGAGATCATGTCTCGAGGCCCACATGATCCCAGACATGGAGTAGGAGAGAAGATTGACTTGAGCATGGCCCTTGAGGGCCCATATTTTCTTCTTCTCATCCATACTTGTCCTGCCAGCAGTACCAGCCTCCATCACTACCGGCCTGGGTTTGCATCAGAAAAGGCTCTTGCTCCATGAGGTAATTGGTCCAAGGTATCATGGTATGTGTCATATCTGATCATTATAACCTTCTTATGTATGCATTAGATCTCTTTCATTTCAGATAACTGCTTGGATCTTACACTAATCTACTTGACCATTGTTGGGGTAATTGATGGGACAGCTTAGCAAGTTGGTATTCATGGGTTTTGGTTAGCCACCAAAGGGGGTTTGAAGAACCATCGTCCGCTCCCCTCATATTATCACTTTTTCATCTTAAAACCCCACTCATCCATCCCATTCCCCTAGTCTGGCCATTAGGATGACCATCCAGGGTACATCTTGTCTTGTGGGAAGAAGGGGCTAAAGGCCCAGGGGGTAAAAGCAGTTGGTAAAAGATAAAAGCCATAGGAAAATGAAAACCTAGAGATGCTTCGCTTAGGGGATCCCCAAGAAGGCAATAAAAATCCTCTCGATAAGAAACTAAGGGACCCTAAGAAAATGATAAATAAATAAATGCAAGACCTAACCAAGAGGATGGGAGGTCTCATCACGAGCC
>ML833240.1:35413-54635 GCA_009831015.1 Picea engelmannii
CTCCACTGTGTGATAATATCAAAGACACTCTAGGGCTGTCTATTCGTTCAAAAAACAACACACACTAAAAAAGTCCCTACAAGATAAGACAAGCAAACACTTAAACTAATTGGAAGAACAGTTACAACAACCAACACTAGAGAAACTTACCGGTGCAAGTGCAACTCGAACATGAAATCACCCTCCAGGTATACTCTGCAAAATGTGGCCTGATCTTTGTCCTAGGTATTGCGGTATACCCCTGCACTCACCTATGTATGTCCCTAAAAAAATAGGCAACTAAGCTGCCAGCGCGTGCACAGTCACCAGGCGGGTACAGTTGAAAGTTGGGTAGACCACAATGAGCAGGGTATCGAGCCCAAAACATGTCAAGGGTATCGAAAGAAAGTGTTCCTGAAGACAACTAAGGACCTTGAACAAATTTGAGACCCACGAAGCTCTGTGGCAAATGCAATCGACGGAATCCCAAGACAAGCCCTCTATATGTGTTCTCCACTACGATTGGTCCAACTTTGGAGGGGTTATCTCTGCTACCTTTCCACACGTGACCTCGTGTTTATCCCCTGTGTTAGAGGGGGGTCCCAGATAAATTTCACGATACTGGACTTTGACACTCCCTAACTCAGACTCCATTGTTTGATTTTAATGGCCTTGAAGAGTTTCCTCTCCAACCTAATTCAAGGCCCTAAACCTAAACTAGTTGGTTGACCCTACAAACATAAAAAGTCTAATGAATTTTAGATTTAGCATTAATTTTTATGGATTGTATTAAGTCAAAGGTTATGAAAGTGAAACTAGTGATGTTTGAAAGACGAAATCAAAATAAACAGAAATCTGGAAACAAAAACCTTTACTTCACTCAACTCTTAAACAACTTTTCAAACTTAAAAAAAAATTCTAAGATCTTTGAACAACAAACTCAAAAGAAGGATTTCGCTCGACTATGAGCTACTTATGATCTAAGTAAACTTTCAAGAACTTATGAAAGAAAATACTTTTCCCTGGTTAGTAATGCAAAACAACACTTTTTAACCAAAACATAAATTTTTTTTTATTTGAATGCTCACAAAGCAAAAAGGAAAAATATCAACAAGTCAAAACCAAGAAAACTTATGGCCTAAGTGCAGATCACAAAGAGTCACTTTAAAAATCACACAAAAGCAAATTAAAATTAGACTCTCACACTTGTCTAAAAACCCTATAAAAGAAAAATTTTGAGGAAAACTTCTAAATGAAAAAATAAAGCTATTGTTTTGATCAAACCTAAGTTACTAACCACTATGACAGAGACCCAAACTTGAGAGGTATAACTCTTGTCAGAAGAAAGGATGACTGCCTCACCTTCAACAAAAATTCTCTCCACAAGCACATTGTTGACAGCTCCACAGCAAGTGTTTGCATGTGAGCTGTGTAAAGTCAGATCGTGTGTACACGCACGCTGGCCTTATACAGGCCGCATGTATATATGAAAATCTGAGACAAATGAAAATCCAATCAAGCCAGCCTAGGTAGAGACTACTGGTACTAAGAACCAAAATCTCTTGAAGACTTAGACACTTACTTTAACAGAAAAAAGAAAACAATTCAAGGAAAACTTCATAGCACAAACCAATCTGAGGTGAAACCCAAGCTATAGACTGCAAACAACAAAGACTAGAAAGAGTTCCAGAAAACCCCTGAGAAGGACTAATTCTGACAGGGAAGAGGATTGACTGCCTCTTTAAAAGAAATTTTCTAGAATCATACACATGACTGAAATTTACTCAGCTAGCATGTACACGTGGGCTGTGAGAATGCAGGGCATGGGTACACGCGTGTAGACCTTATACAGGCTGCATGTACCTCTGTGGGTCTTGAAAAAAAAAAAAAAAAACACAGTCAAGCAAAGAAACAAAGATAACTGGTATGGAAGACCAGAATCTCTGTTAGCTTAGACTTTTGCAGAAACTTTAAAAACAAGAAATGAAACCAATTCTTAAAAATACCCAAAAAATATTCTCCAGAAACCCTAGATAATCCCCAGTATGGTCACCAATTATGTTGTGAGTGGGAAATCCCTCTATAGACTATCACTCAGGGTTTAATTATGCATGCAGAAAAGACCTAAAGATTTCTACTTTCTACCATCGTCCCAGACCTAATCCCCATTATTCTTAAGAAAATACATAGTTAAGAAGATTAAGTGAGTATACCTTATTTCATGCATTTGATATCGATCCTTCCTCACGCTTGATCACTCTTTGACTGCATCTCTCCTCCCAAGGCTGACCTGCATTTACACAAGACAAATAACAAACTCCACATGCATTTGATATATAGATTAATGGGTTAGAGATTCAATAAACAAGTATGCAATAAACCATGAAAACCTCATATGATGGGACAGGAAAAGTACTTCTTTATTATTAACTTCAACAAATCAACTTACAATGATGAAGCCAACCACTGCTCCATGAACCTGGTCCTAGGCTACTCTTCAACTGTCCTCCAACTTCTTTTCTCTATCTTTCTCTTTTCACAAGGATGGATAAAGGGTTGGGACAAAGGGAATGCACAATTAGGTATAATTTCTTTACTATGATTCTCCTCCTCCAAATGGGACCCCTAACCCTTCTTTTATAGGCTAGAAGAAGATAGGTATTTGGTTGAACCCTTGACCATGCATGGCCGAAAGGTTTAGTTAACTCACCCAAAGTTGTGTGTTCCGTTGGCAAATTTCCTTTTTTCGTGCTTTTGTAGGTACACGCTAGTTGTTTTGGGTCAGCTAGTGTGTACACGTGTGCAGTAATGGAGCAGGGTGTGTGGGCCTTTATAAAAGAGGTTTTTAAGAAGAGTTGTTCAGTAGTGCTTTGGAAAAGAAGGAATCTGAGATGGCATGATGCCAGGTAAGCATGTCTGGTGCAAATTAGGGTTATAACAGTTAGTACAATAAAAACAATGACCATAAAATAAATTTTCGTACATGGGAGTGAATGATATTCTTTTTGGCATAGTCCTTCTGAATTTTTTCCTTGACTGATCATGATCATGATTGAAGCTTCTTTGTGTCTTGAACATGGATGGTATTCTTGAAGATGTATCTTCAATATTTTTCTTATATTATGGTTGACCATGATTCCTTCCCTTCAGTACTTCTACATGACTCTTATTTTTGCTTCTTCCTTTTGTACTGCTATGTTGGCTTCTAACCATTTTTTTTTATATTATAGAGTTTCTTCAATTCTTTTGGCCTCTTCTAGTTGAGCTCATAAATTCTTGATGACCTACTGATCCTTTTTATAACCTTGAACACTTTTCTTTTGCTTCATCAATTCTTTCTTGGATGACTTGTTTTCTTCTCTTTCTTTCCTTAGATATTTAATTGCACTGATCAATTTTTCTTTGTAATCAACTTTTGCTTCATCATACTCTTCCTCTTATGAATCTTTCTGACATGATGAGCATATTTCCTCTTGTTCTGTATCTGCATATTCTTTGGCATTTTCTGAAGCTCCGATTGGTGAAGAATATATGTCATGTAACTTATCCCAAAGTTCTTTGGCTGATGAACATTTACCAACCTCTTCTCTTACCGGTTTAGGTAACCCTTCCTAGATGAAATCCATTGCTATTTTGTTATTCTTCTTCAATTATTTATTGGTTGTAGTCTTTTCCCTTTTTGAACTATCATATCCTATAACAACTGATAGCCAAATATAATGTCCCTGTGCCTGTAAAAATACTTTCGTCCTTCTACTCCACATCTCATACTTAAAACCATTATGACAATTAAACATTGGTACTCCATTCTCAGAATAAACCATGATCTCCTTCCAGTGGTTAAAATGTTTCGTGAAGGAGCCTTCCTTTGTTACCAATTGTTGGATTACTGAGAGGGGGGGGTGAATCAGTAATAGAGCAATTTAATCCTTTTTAACCATATAATCAAAGTGTTATATCAATGTATCATTATCATCCAATAACTGCATATTAAATAAACAACAGAAAAATGAACAGTCATACACATATACAGTACACCAGTGTTTTACGTGGAAACCCAAAGTGGGAGAAAACCACGAATTTTTTTTTCTTATATGTCTTGAAGAATTACATTCATTGGAAGCACCAAATGTTGTAGGTTAATCCCCATGCGGACAAGTGGATTCCCTCTTGGTATCTAGACTTCTAAGGCCAAGAGATAAAGTGCTTAACATGGACACTGACTTCCTTTTAGATCCTATCAAGCTAATGAATGAAAAGAGAAGGAGAAAGATATGTACCTTAGTAGCGACGTTTGTCCTTGAAAAGTCTTGGTTGAGATTTGATCTTGAGCTCCCTGATAGATCCTGTAAGACAAACAAAGATACAATGGACTTGCTACTCTACTAAGATTAGATCAATCATATATCCATCTACTGCAGACAAACTCATATGGAACAAGCACAATTTTGAAAGAAACAGGTCAAGCATTGATTATATTAATGAGAACAAGTAAAAGTACTTACAATCCTTTAAATAAAGCTGCAACAAATTCTTCCAGTTCTCCATGTCCAACACCTTTTCTCAATCATTCTCCATTGATTGCTTTGATGACATCTCACTCATGAGATCATCCGTTTGATGTAATTCTCAATTGTCATTCCCCCTTTCACAATGAGAAGGCCTCCTTATATAACCTTGGAGAGGTCCAACCACTTGAGATATCTTTGGGATGAGTTGAGGATTCCTCTCCTTTAGCTGAGGATCTCCCCTAAGATCATGCCTTGACCATCTATTCAAATCCAACTACCTTCAGGAATTGAGGGATTCTTCCCTAATTTGCCTCAACAAATCCAAAAAAAATTCAAAAGAGGGTAGCGCTCCCCCAAAGGGGTGCACAAAGCGCTCAAAAACTCCCCAAAGAGGCTCAGGGTGCGTCAATGTTCCCTAACAGTGGGTAGGGGAGAGTTCCTCTCCAAAAATCATTTTTTTAGTGATTTTCTCAATGAAAAAGGATTTGTACTCCTTGTCAAGAGACTTTTCATCTTCCAAATTAACCTTTGAAGTGTCTTAAGTGTCTTTGTGATGTCGTTAGAGGCACGACATAGGAAAGATGGAAGTATACTGTTTGTGACACTTGCAACACTTGTAGTCAAGATGCGACACTTGTGGACAAGATGCGACACTTACAACACTTGTAACGACAACACTTGTGACACTATCAAAGTGAGTAATTTTGAGGTGTAACAGATTGCCCCCCAAAGTATGAAGTTAGAAGATGATGATGACTAAAGTACTTTGTAGACTTTTTCGAGCAAGGATATGGACACAGAGAGACCAGAAAAATCTGCACACAACCATCAAACAAATATTATGACATGTTTCAAAACCCAAGGCAGGCATACCTATGCTTGAATGATAAAGAAGTTTTAGGTATGGCCACCATAAAATACACTGTGGATCCATAATTATATTGACAAAAGGTATAGACACTAAAGATACACTATGGATCTATACTCCTATGACCTGAACTGATCGTAGCCACAAAAAATAAACAGTGGATCTACGAGATGACAAGACATAGCCACGACCAATACAAAGTGGATCTATGTAACATTATATGTGTCATAGTTCAAAAGAACTCCTTCGCAACCTGGGAAAAGTAAATATAAGAGTGAAAACTCAACCCAGGGTCTTCGTACCGATCCCGGTGTAGTATGAATCTAACCATGTGAATAGATGTCATGATGTCGAACATGGCAGAAACCACTTGATTACTGGTCAATGATGTAAACCGTTAACAAGCACGAGGGAGATCACCGTTGATGTCAATGATTCCCAAGGTACTCTAGTACATTTCAACGAATGCGAATGAATGAGATGAAGTTGAACATCTGTGGAATCATTCGATCAGAGGTCAAATATGTAAACCCATTGTCAAACACAAGGAGGCCTTCCATTGAGGCATGCAGGTCCTAAGGTACTAACTGGTTTCTAAGTCTAGCTCCTACATAATGTGGTGAAGTCGACAAAAATAGACTCATCAAAGGAGGGCATTGATGTATCCCCCATCAATGACATGAAATTGGCACAAAGATGTAATTGGTAGATCAAATGAACATGGACTGACACGGGTATTGAAACAAGATATTTGTGATGGCTGAATTTCGAGGCAGATACTTCCCTTGAACAATGAGGCACGACAACAGAAACATGACATGGACCAAAACTTGATGATGCAGTGGATGTTGTGACTTTCATCAGGTGACCCAAAGGAGTAAAAGAAACTCAGAGGATTGGCTCAATGCATAGGTTCAGCAGATTAAAATGCATGCAAAGACAAAGTGTCATGTTCAAGGGCGACCGTAAGAGTTACTGGTAATGTTCTCAAAAACTATTTGGCTTACTTCTTTCAAATTTTCCCCCATCCAGATAGACGAGTACCTCTTTTTAATTTAACGAGCTCGAGGACGATAACACATGCTCGATATGACTCACCTTTGGTAAGTCCCTCTTCCTTTGTTTAGAGAACTGGAAAAAGTAAGGGTTCAGTCCCATATGGGCCCTTCAATGTATGATTGTTTAACGAGTCCAGAGAAGGTAAACTCGGTGGTTTTTTCATATTTAGAGAGTCTGAAAACAACTTAAAGACGACTCCAATGTTGTCCTTTTTCGTAATGTTAGTCTCGCGAGGCCAAAAAAGAGATAAATTATCACTCGAAAGAATCCCTTTCAAACCTTTTAACGAGTGGGAAAGGAAGCAATATCACTCGACAATATTTTCATGTTTAGAGAGTCTGAAAAGAGTTTAAAGAAGACTCCAGGGGGTTCCTTTTTCTTGTATCCATGCCGGTCCAAAAAAGAGATAAAAGTTTACCCGGCTGCATTCTCATGTATTTATGAGCACAAGAAAGAACAAAGACTAAGATCGGTATGCCCCCAGCTTGAAAGCTGGGGGATTAACTCTAGAATGATCATCAAAGGCTAGAGACATGCCCTCCAAGCTTCAATTCATTCATAGATGTTAAGGTTGTCACCAATTTATCTACTAGATGGAGAAAAATGATAAGGGTGGATGAAATGAAGGTTCAAGAGAGGTGACTGTTTCATTTTTTAACAAGATTGACATAGAAAAATAACTATGCTCAGGGCTCTAGGTTCAATCCCCATATTATTGTTTCATTTTTTAATGAGCTTGCTATAGAGAGGAAAACTGTGCTCAAGGCATCTGTTTCATTTTTTAACGAGCTTTCCACAAAGAAGAGAAACTATGCTTGTGACCTCTATTTCATTTTTTAATGAGATTTCCACAGAAAAGAGAAACTGTGCTCATGACCTCTATTTCATTTTGTAATGAGCTTGATACAAAGAAGAGAAACTATGCTCATGGACTCTTCTTGATCATGGCTTCCAAGAGAATAACGCTCTGGAAGAACACCATGTCAAGGGACAAAACTCGGTCATGGCTTCCAAGAGATCTTCACTGAATGGAAGCAAATCACTATGGAAGGAACACATGTCAAGGGACACGACAGGGTTAAGGATATCAGGCTCCAATAGCCCTACCGAAGAGATCACCATGTCAACTACTGGATCCAAATCATCGGGAGTCGAAGTCATGGGAGACAATGCCACATAATTGACATGCGGTGGGGGCGATACTATCGTCATATAAGAACCATTCAGGGAGGTAATCCAGTTAGGACCGATGAAATAAAGTTGATGAATAGTCACCATTCTTCCATCGTGTGGGAAATATATCACACGAAAAAGAGTGGACACAATAGATTTCATGGAATAGAGATAATCCCTCCCAAGGAGTAAAGAGAAATCCAAGGGGTCTTGGACTACCATGACATCAATAAAGATAGTTTTCCCTCCCAAAGTTAATGGAAACTGAGGAAGGGTCCCTAAAGGTTGACTAGTTATTCTATTAAAAGATAACAGATTCTATGTAACCGGCGTAAGCTGCGGACAACCCAAAGCATGCCAAGCAACCGAGGACAAAATACTAACGGATGCACCTTCATCTAGCAGCGTTTGAGGAACGTCTCGACCAAAAACCTGTACTATAATATGGAAAGGAATGTGAGAGGGAGGACGAGGTGTAGTTAGCGCACCCCAATCAAAAAGGATGGTCTCATTGCTTGGAAAGGGGTTTTTCGAGAGAATGAGGAATGCACCCCAGCATGGTAGATTTTGTATCAATGAGAAAAATGTGGGCGGTATCGGGTTTATTCTCTAGAGGGAGAGTAGGATCGACCAATGATGGGATCAGATCGACCATGCTGGAACTTTTTAGAGGAAGAGTGGGATTGGCCGATGATGTAACCGAAGCAATCAATTTGGCACTCTTCGAATGAAGGGTGGGATTGACCGAGGAAGGGACTGGATCAACCACTTTGGCACTCATCAAAGGAGGAGTGGGATCGACCGATGAAAGAACTGGATTGACCACCTGGGTTTCATTCTCCAAGGGGAGAATGGGGTCGACGGCTGGAAACAGATCAATCGCCTTGGTGTCACTCTCTAATGGGCGAGTGGGGTTGGTCAAGGATGAAAATGGATCGACTACTTGGGTTACACTCTTTTGATGAAGAGTAGGGCTGATGGATGATGGAACTAGATCAACTACTTGGGTTTGTGGTTCAATCGAGGAGGAAACTAGATTGACCACCTGATCAACTGGACTGACCGAGGATGGAACCGGATTGACTAATCCATCAACTAACGATGGGTTGCGGGAAAGCTTACGATAACCTTTTGGAAGTTGATGTTTTTCCAAAAGAGAATAAGACTTGTCCATGCGAGGACAAAGGTGAGAATAATGATCACCTATGCATAACATGTAAGGGAATTTGACAGTTGTCTTCTTTTTACCAACCTGAACATCACTAGTTGATGGGGTATCACCGACATGACCAACAGAGGCCGATGATGTGGAGGACCACATTTCTAAGACCTTGGGAATACCAGGGCAATCCCTCATAAAATGGTCACCCTTACAAAGGCTGCAAGGGAATTTGGGTTTTGGATTCTTCATTTTAATCTTGTTGACCTCATCAACACTCCTAGTACTATTAATAGTAGTTGGTTGTTTGGATTCAATATCTGATGTTGTTGGAGCCTTGGTCCTTTTCGGTCTCTTCTTCTTCTTCTCTTTATGTTTCTTCTTCTTCTGATCAACCTGGCTACTTGCTTTAGAGCTTTCACTAGAAGAAGAAGGAGAAAGGGAAGGAGACTTAATGGGTGAAGAAGGTGAAAATTCAACATAAGGTTGATGTGTGGGTGGTGTACTGACATATAAAGTATTAGGTGCAATTGAAACATTGGGAGGATTCAAGATCACCAGAGTGGGGAACAACCAAACCGGTAATCCGATGGTGAGTCCCGAAAGACTTAGTGTGGCAATGTACAGAGCACCAAAGTTTCCAAACGAAGGAAAGGTATAAGGTTCCCCAAGAGAATGGGTTCCTCCATTGGTACTCTCAATATTTGATGCCATTAACACTGACTCGACCTAAGGTCCACTAAATAACACAATGAACACACACTATGAATCTGAGAAGCAAACAATCAAACAAAATCTCCCCACAATGAAACCACTAGTTGGTGATGAAATCCAACGTCGTGAGATCAAAATAGGAAGGGGTGGGGATAGAGTGGGTGGATCAGTTACGTTGGCGACCTGCTTAACGAACTTATGCCTTGGTGCAAGCTTCCATGTAGTAATTGTGGATTTACCCTCCAAGGAGCCCGAGTGAGTTTGACCAATGTATGTTCCAGGTATAGTGAGACTTCCCTTCACTGTCACATTGTGTGAGACCGTAAATATTATGGCAACTAAGGTCACCAACTTGTAGTCATCCCTCGGGTGGGTACAGTTGACAGTCCGATCCGAACGTATGGGCAGGATAACAAGTCTGAAATCAAATCGAGAGGCTCCCACACATAATCGTGGGTATACCCTCAAGTGAACCATAATATATGATCCGACCACTACAAACAGTTGAACCACGGAGGGATAATCTCCATAACTCACCCGAATGCGACCTCATGTGTAACCCCTGTGTGAGAGGGGGATCCCAGAAATCCTATACGACAATTGGATTTTCTCTCCCTATCAGAAGATGCTAAGTTTGTTTGATAGCTTTGGAAAGTTATCCTTTCAACCTATTCCAAAGCCCTACACCTTAAACTAATGTAGGTTTTCTAACAAAGATGTAAAAAGTCTAATAAATTTTAGTTAAGCGTTAATTTTAGTGGTTGTTGTTTACTTAGAGGTGTATGAGAGTGAAGACTAATGATATTATGACTCGGTTCCCAAAACATGCATAAGAAATGATAATCAATCTTTTCTTTCAATGAATGTCTAATTAAGAGAAGGAGAAGGATTTTCCTTTTACTGTCAAACACCAAGATGAAATGACCTCATGCAATAGTCCTCAATAAGGAATCCAATGCAATGCTAAAATGTTTTTATGTGACCGATAACCAGTAGATGTAAATATTCCTATGCTAATCAGACTTCAAGAGTTGTGATCTTTAAACAATCTGGAAGAAAACTTCACATAAACCAAAAGACACCCTTGTTATGATCAAAGAAGAAAAAAAAATCCAAAAACTCAAAAGGAAGGAGAAATATCTTGGACAAGATGACTCAAATATCAGAAATAAAAGTACAAAACACCTTTGAAACTCCTTACAAAGTTTTCACTCACTCAGATAAACGAGAAGAAAATGACAAATTGACTCCAAATCGTGAAGGACAAAGAGTTATTGCAACGTAAGGAAAAATGTCAAAAATCCAAGAAAGAGATGAATAATCCTTAGAAATCAAATAATTGGAGGCTAAACAAGGACACACTAAGATAACACAAACCCTGAGCAGATGAATCAACAAAAAGACTAAGGAAAAACCAATTTCTAAGAAGATTTCTGCAGAAAAAGGGGTAGCGCTCCCCCAAACGGGGACACAGAGTGCTCCAACACTCTGTGGAAGACTGTAAGGGAGTTCCAACACCTTGGTTCTAAGGGAAGGGGAGTGATGGCCTCTAAAAACTCAGAATTTTGCCCAGAAATCCAAAAAACTCAGAGAAAATGCAAGAATTTAGAGTGTAAGATGGATCCAAGAGCCAACAATCACATCTAAGGATCAGAGAAACATCATGGAGAAGGTCAAATGAGTGGGAAAAGGGCCAAAAAAAATCTTGGAATGGAAACAAAAATCATAGTATCCTCCCTAGTGGAGTCGCCAATTTTTGTTGTAGGTGAATCCCCCTGCGGACAAGTGGATTCCCTCTTGGTCTCTAGACTTCTAAGGCCAAGACAAAAAGTTCTTAACATGGACATTGACTTCCTTTTAGATCCCATCAAGCTAATGAATGAAAAGAGAAGGATAAATATGTGTACCTTATTAACGACGTTTGTCCTTGCAAAGTCCTAGCTAAGCTTCGATCTTGAGTTCCCTGATAGATCCTGTAAGACAAACAATGATACAATGGACTTCCTATTCTACTGAGATTAGGTCAATCATAGATCCATCTACTGCAAACAAACTCATATGGAACAAGCACAAGTTTGAAAGAAACAAGCCAAGCATTGATTATATTAATGAGAACAAGTAAAAGTACTTACAATCCTTTGAATGAAGGTGCAACATCTTCTTCCAGTTCTCCTTGTCCAACCCTTTTTCTCAATCATTCTCCACTGATTGCTTTGATGACATCTCACTCATGAGATCATAAGTTTGATGTAATTCTCAATTGTCATTCCCCCTCTCACCATGAGAAGGCCTCCTTATATAACCTTGGAGAGGTCCAACTGCTTGAGAGATCTTTGGGATGAGTTGAGGATTCCTCTCCTTCAGTTGAGGATCTCCCCTAAGATCATGCCTTGACCATATATTCGAATCGAACTACCTTCAGGAATTGAGGGATTCTTCCCTAATTTTCCTCAACAAACCTATAATTTTCTCAAAAGAGGGTAGCGCTCCCCCAAAGGGGTGCACAGAGTTCTCAAACACTCCCCGAGGAGGCTCAGGGTGCACCAACACTCCCTAATAGTGGGTAGGGGAGCACTCCTCTCCAAAAATCAAAGTTTTAGTTATTTTCTCAATGAAAAAGGATTTTTACTCCCTGTCAAGAGACTTTTCATCTTCCAAATTAACCTTTGAGGTGTCTTAACTGTCTTTGTGATGTCGTTAGAGGCATGGCATAGGCAATATGGTAGTATATTATTTGTGACACTTGCAACACTTGTAGTCAAGATGCGACACTTGTAGACAAGATGCGACACTTACAACACTTGTAATGAAGACACTTGTGACACTATCAAAGTGAATAATTTTGAGGTGTAACACCAACTTCCTTTGTTTTCCAGCTGCAACTGGAAGGAGGCTCCAACCCCCTAGTTTCTCAGGATACAACCTAAGGGAAGCTCCAACTCCCCAATTCTCTGGCTACAACTAGAAGGAGGCTACAACCCCCTATGTTCTCTGGCTACAACCGGAAGGTGGCTACAACCACCTGTCCTTGCCTCGTCCAACCACCCTGAAGTAGAAGTAGAATGATGGAACCACTGTCACACTATCACTGTGAGATATACTGTTGTAAACTTGTACCAAACAACTTTTACCATGCATCAATCTGTACCTCAACCTGTAATCAACCTGTACCATAAACAAGTGTATCAGTTGTGCACCAACCTGTACCAATCGACCTGTAATCAACCTGTACCATAAACAAGTGCATCAACCATGCACCAACCTGTGCCTCAACCTGTAATCAACCTATACCATAAATAAGTGCATCAACCATGCACCAACCTCTACCAACCAACTTGTAATCAACCTGTACCATAAACAAGTGCATCAACCATGAACCAACTTGTACCTCAACCTATACCATGAACAAGTGCATCAACCATGCACCAAAATTGTACAAATAACCTGTCACAACAACTTATCCAAACAACTTATGACAACAACCTGTCTCATCAATTTTATCAACCAAATCAGATCTACTCACCAATATCAATCACCAAGACAACTCTCAAATATGTGCATCAACCAAGTATAACACAACAACTCATAATCATCACCAAGATCAATATGTGCTTCTAATAATACAAGTATGCTACATCATCCATAAACCATGTGTCAACAATACTACTAAAAAGTGCCTCCAACCATGTACCAAGTATGTACCAATCATGTATCAACTAATCATCAACTATGACTCATCAATATGTACCAACATCATCAACTATACACCTCATTTATGTGCCAACTCATCAACTACTTGTCTCAACCATGTACTCAACATGTACCTCAACCAAAAGCCTTCATCAATTTCATCATCCAAATCTGATTTGTAGATCTATAATAGACCTAGTGTATATGATCACATTCCTGTAAACCTTCCTTAACTTTAACAACAAGAGACTAGCATTTTCATCAAACTTTTCTTTAGTCTCACATGCCTAGATTTGTATTAGCCAACAACCCTAAATTGAAGTAATAATAACTTTGAACTTGTAATGTATAAAGATATGAAACTGATACACAATGTTATTAATTGTGTTTTATGCAAGTCCTCCAAGTGTCACTACTTGGAACCTCTCAGAAAAGGAGTTATAGAAACAATGGCATACCTTGTTGAATTCTGGCTTATTCTAGAGAGCGACCTTGTAAAGCAGTCCCCGCATGAAATATTTGTTGAATTGATATAAAATGGTTACAAAACATACTTCAAACTGTACCCTAACCAATATATTTGGTATCACTAAATTTGGATATGTTATGAATAATTTATGACGTTCTTACCCGAAACACCTGTTTTTGACTAGTTTTAGGACTAGTCACAAATCCTATTTTCCACGGAGTGTAACTCCCAAAATACAACGAAACACAAGATGAATTTTTTACCACATATACTTGGGTGTTTTTTATCAATGGAATGTCAATTTCAATGTCTGAATCATTATATAAAAAAAGTTATAGCGAAAATGGTGAGATGACCTGTAAATAACATACCTTAGAAAGCACCATCAAAAGAATTTATCCTTCCTTGCATTTCGACCTTCTTTTCTTCACCTTCCCTCAGAAATTCAGCTTATATATCCTTGCTTACCTCAAAAAACTATATATATTCAATATGATCAATTGTTATTAAAATGAGAGAGCATTTCCTCTTATTTATACTCTCCAAGTAGCTTCCTTAAAAACATCTTCTAGGTCACTTGGCCCACTTTCCTTATTTTAGGGTTAACCCACTTCTAATTTATCCATTAAATTTATTATTGAAATAATTTATTTTGAATTCACTTTGAATTATAATACACTCATCACTTCACTTTATTCTTTACCTTTTAAAATCTCTTAAACCACTTTGACTACTTTGACCTTTTGGGGCTTCTAGATGACATATGAGGGTCCTCCAATTTCATAAGGCCATAACTCTCAAACCATGAGGAGTTATGTGGCATTCCACATACCACCAGAAATGGAATGACATGTACTATCCATATACAATAGTATTACCTTCAAATATAGAAAAAATCATATAGTTATCCATCAAACAAACTTGGGTCCATCACCCAAACCTGGGTTCTCCAACTTCACATGGTCATAACTCTCTAACCGTGAGGAGTTATGTGATGTTATACATACCACCAGAAATGTCATGACAAGAACTATCCATCTAGGATAGTTTCCCTAACAAATTCATTGTCCTTCATCTCATTATTCCACAATTAAGAATTGGTTCTCTTACTCCGCAAAGTGTTTTCCCATGAGGGCTTTCACCATAAGGGGACCACTTTGGAGTTCATCCATATTTACTTATTATCAAGCATGAAAAAAAATAATGAGTCATATTTACATCAAACAATATTGGTTCCATTACCCAAACCTTTGTGCTACGAGGATTTCTTCAAGGGTTGACATCAATGACAACCAGCCTTAATCAACAAAAGAGATGGATCAGTCTCCTTCGAAAATGATGATTCAACTAAAATCATTGGAAAAGACATGCTCATATTTGGAAACAATAATACCAAGGAAGAAAATGTTCTACTAATATAAGATATGAAACACAATCTTCTAAGTGTAAGTCAAATGTGTGGCCAAGGTCATAAAATTACTTAATCTATCTTTATCACCTGTCATGTGTTTTGAATAGCCACTGTCAACATACCAACCACATTTCTTATTCTTAGCTTGTAGAGCGAGTGTGAATTCTTCATTGCTATATTGATTCTGCTTTCTTATCCATGTCCTCTTCTGAGGTTCCTGTCTATGACTTTTGTTGTTTTGTTGTGGTTCTCTAGGAGGTAATGTCACTCTACAATCTTTGGCCATGTGTCCAAATTTTTTACACATAAACAACTTTGAAAGTTATACACAAAAGGGTTATCTAAGAAGTCCTAGTGAAACATAGAGAAGAGGTTAGAACAAGTTTAAATCATTGAAAAGTGAAGTGGAATGCTACAAGTGTAAAACATTTGGACACATGGCCAAAGATTGCAGAGTGATAGTCCCTCCTAGAGAACCACAACAAAACAACAACAGTCATAGACAGGAACCTTAGAAGAGGACATGGATAAGAAAGCAGAATCAGTATAGCAATGAAAAATTCACACTTTCTCCACAAGCTAAGCATAAGAAACGTGGTTGGTATGTTGACAGTGGCCATTCAAAACACATGACATGTGATAAATACAGGTTTCTTACTGATCTAAAAATGAAGAAGACTTGTATTCTTGAAAATATTTGCAAGTTAAATTTTATGTGTTAAAATGAAAATGGATCAACTTTGGAACACAAATTTAATAGGATTTACTCATTCAAGATGCATATAAACAACAGAAAAATCAGTGAACAAAAAACACATAACACAACAAATGATAAATGAGTTCACCCCTTTCTTGGGCTACATCTCCTGGTCCAGCTTCCAATGGATCATTTGTATTATTTGCTCAAACTGCTCCAAAATGTGCTTTACAGTGCTCAAAATGCCAAATAGATTTCTCCAATGGCTTTAGAACGTCCAAAAACCCCTAGCTGGGCTTTTTTGGCACCTCGTTTGGCCAAAAATTGAAGAAGATAGGCTTCCTGGAAGTCCCCCCTTCAAGCTTGTTGTCTCTGCATCTACAAAACGCACGCTTGTTGGCTCAACCTAGCCCACACACAATTTAAAGCATAAAAAATTGGCACGTGGCGGCCATTGATTGGGCCACATGTCGCCATCCTGTTCATTGCAAACATGCCACATAATATGCCAACTGTCCACACATCTGCCTACCACGTGTCGTACGACCTGCTAAGTCAGCATCTGTATGGACTGTACGGACTGTATAGTCAGTACCCCTTTTTTTGCCTGTTTGTCATTTTGAACAGAACGCGATATATCTCGCTCCCGATGTCCGTTTGAACCCAAACGAGTTGCGTTGGGTTCGTAACGACGAGGCCTACGCTCCCATTCAATTTGAGGTGATTCCGAGCACTTTGAATTTTGAGCAAAATTTGATCCCCTGGATCACTTACATTAAGAAAGGAAAGAGATGGATCAGTCTCCTTAGAAAAGGATGATTCAGCTAAAATCATTGGAAAAGACACACTCATAATTGGAAACAATAATACTAAGGAAGAAAATGTTCTACTAGTATAAGATATGAAACACAATCTTCTAAGTGTAAGTCAAATGTGTGACCAAGGTCATAAAATTACTTTCGATTCATGGAAGTGCAACATAAGAAAAGAAGGTTCAGGAAAATTGATTGCAACAACTGCAAGAAATTCAAGCAACATATATGTACTAAGTGAAATTGGAAATGAAAAGTGTTTTGTAGGAAAGGAAGATGAAGGTTGGATATGGCACAGAAGAATGGGTCACATACAATTTGACAACCTTTTCAAAGTCAACATAAAGGAATTCGTTATAGAAATTCACCAGATCATGAAACGAACCAACACTTTATGCAAACATTGTCAACAAGAAAAGCAAAGAAAGACCAGGTTCAAATCAAATGAATACTCAATGACAAGACCACTGGAAATTGTGCATACTCATCTATTTGGACCAACTACAACAAAGGTTTTAAAAGGTGAGAAATACTTTATGTTATTAGTTGATGATTATAGAAGAATGGATGCAATTTTCTTTCTTAGGAATAAGTCAGAAGCTTTTGAAAACTTCAAGGTCTACAAGGAAATGGTTGAAAATGAAATGGATTCTAAAATCAAATGTTTGATATCTGATAATGGAGGAGAGTTCACTTCAAAGGAATTTATGGACTACTGCAGCAAACATGGAATAAAATGGCAATTCTCCGTTGCTAGGACACCTCAACAGAACATAGTTCTTGAAAGAAAGAATAGGATAATATAGGAAATGGCTTGAACAATGCTAATGGATTCCAAATTGACAAATATTTTTTAGACACATGTAATGCATACACAAATTCACATTCAAAATAGAGTAATGCTCAGAAACAACACTGAAAAAACTCCCTTCGAGCTATGGAAAGGAAGACCAACAAATGTGAAGCACTTTGGAGTATTTGGAAGCAAATGCTACATCAAAAAAGAAGATGGAAGAATGGGAAAGTTTGACTCTTGTGTGGAAAAAAGAGTACTTGTTGGTTACTCAAGTACAAGAAAAGCATACATGTGTTACAATCTAAGTTTGAACAAATTTTTGGAAACCATCAATGTAACAATTGATGAAATAGGTGGACGAAAATTAAAGGAAGAAGAAAATGAATCAATGGAACAACTTTATGAAGAAGAAACAAAAGATGAAGAATAAGTAGAAGGGAAAGATGAAGAGTATCAAACATAATTATAAGAGAAAGTTCTACAAGTGCCTCAAAATATACCTAGCAAATGAGTACAAAAGAATCATCCTTCGGATTAGATTATCGGAAACAAAGATGCATGAGTTGAGACTAGAAGAAGAATCCATTCACCAAAATGAATGCACCTAGCACTCTCATCTATGATTAAATTTATTTTTTTTGAAGAGGCCAGCAAGGATGAATTATGGAATAAGGACATGGATGAAGAATTGGATCAAATAGAGAATAATGACACTTGGGAATTGGTTCCAAGACCAAAGAATAAGAATGTGATTAGCACAAAGTGGGTATTCATAAATAAATTGAATGAATATGGATAGGTTACAAGGAACAAAGCTAGATTGGTATGTAAAGGATACACACAAGTTGAAGGAATTGACTTTGAAGAGACATTTGCCCAAGTTTCCAGAATGGAAGCAATTCGATTGATTTTAGCTTATGCATGCTCCAAGAATATTAAAGTGTATCAGATGGACGTGAAATCAACTTTTTTGAATGGGGAACTTGAAGAGGAAGTGTACATCGAACAACCATAAGGATTTTAGTTGTCAGAGAATGCATATTATGTGTGTAAATTGCAGAAGGCCTTGTATGGTCTAAAACAGGGTCCTAGAGCATGGTACTCTAGACTGGATAAATATCTATAGCAGGCAGGGTTCAAAAAAGGAAGTGCAGAAAACAACCTCTACATCAAGGTAACTCAAGATAGTATTTTATTAATTGAAGTTTATGTTGATGATATTATTTTTGGAAGTACTGATGACAGGTTAAGTTAGAAATTTGCAAAGGATGTGCAAAATGAATTTGACTTGTCATTACTTGGAGAACTATCCTTCTTTCTGGGTCTTTAGATACGTCAAAGCAACTAAGGAATTTTTATTTCTCAAACTAATTATATCAGAGAAATGCTAAAGAGGTTTGGAATGGAAGATTGCAAACCAGTTATCACCCCTATGCAAACCAGTTGCAAGTTGAGCAAAGATGATTATTCAAAGTCTACATACCATAGTAAATACAGGTCAATTATTGGTAGCTTACTATATGTGACAACATCCAGACCAAATGTAATGCACACAGATGGACATGTGGCACGATTTCAAGTAGCACCAAAGGAATCACATGTATTAGTAGTGAAGAGGATTTTTAGATATCTCAAAGGAACGAAAGAGTTCAGACTATGGTATACAAAAGAAAAGGATCTATCACTTATTGCCTCCATAGATGTAGATTGGGAAAGTTGCATTCATGACCAACGAAGCACCAGTGGAGAAACTTTATACTTGGGTGAGTGTTTAGTATCATGGCTAAGCAAGAAACAATCATCAATATCCTTATCTACAACCGACGCAGAGTATATTGCAGAAACAACATATTGTACACAGGTTCTATGGATGAAACAAACTCT
>ML833240.1:67790-87092 GCA_009831015.1 Picea engelmannii
ATGACTTCAATATTGCATCATAGTGTTTTCATCAATTCCAAAGGGGGATATTGTTGATTAATTGGGTTCGTTGTCATTGATGTCAACCCTTGAAGAAAGTCCGGTAGCAAATTTTAGTAGCACAAAGGTTTGGGAAATGGACCCAAGTTTGTTTGATGGATAATGGTATGAGTTTTGATATATTTGCAAGTAATATTATTCTATATGGATAGTATATGTCGTGCCATTTTCGGTGGTATGTTGAACGTCAGATAACTCCTCACTGTTAGAGATTTATGGCCATGTGAAGTTGGAGAACCCTCATGAGTCATATAGAAGCCCCAAAAGGTCAAAGTAGTCAAAGTGGTTGCAAAGAAGAATTTTTTTAATTATCAAGTGAAGTGATGAGTGTACTATAAGTTAAAGTGGATACAAAAGAAATTATTTAAATAATAAAGTTAATGGAGAAATTACTAAGGGGACACGTGGTTAGAAGTGGGTTATCTCTAAAGTAAGGAAAGTGGTTGAAGAGATTTGAGAAAGTAAATAATAAAGTGAAGTGATTAGTGTACTATAAGTAAAAGTGTATACAAAAGAGATTATTTAAATAATAAAGTTAATGGATAAATTACTAGGTGGACAAGTGGTTAGAAGTGGTTTAGCCCTAAAATAAGGAAAGTGTGTTAAGATGGTTAGAAGGTAACCCCTTGAGGAAGCTACATAAAAGTATAAATAAGAGGCAAGGGTATTTGATTCAAATCACACTTGAATATCATTGAATATCTATTTTTTTGAAATGTTATTTGGGCAGGTATTATTGATAGAGAAAAGTGTGGCAGAAAAAGTGCGGCAGAAAAAGTGCAGCCGAAAAATTGCGGTAGGAAAAATGTGGCAGAAAAAGTGTGGCAGAAAAAGTGCAGCAGAAAAATTGCGATAGGAAAAATGTGGCAGAAAAAGTGTGGCAGGAAAACTGTGATAGAAAAAGTGTTGCAAAGAAAGTGCGCTAGAAAAAGTGTGGCAGTAAAAGTGCGGAAAAAAAAGTGTTGCAGGAAAAGTGCGGTGGAAAAAGTGTAGTAGAAAAACCACAGCAGGAAAAGTGCGGCAGAAAAAACACAGTAGAAAAAGTGTAGCAGAAAAATCATTGTAGTGGATTTGCGGCAGAAAAACCACGGCAACAGAACGCTACAAGAAGAAAAAAAATATGGTTCTCATATATGTAGTGTTGAATTTATTAATCAATTTGAGGGTTTTCCTTGTAAATATGTTGGATGCCCTCTTGGGAGTTTATGGATTGTTGTAGAGTTGATCTGAGGCAGATCTATTGAAGTTTAGTATTGGTTCATGTTTGAGGGTTTTGTTTGAGGTATGTTGCTGAAGCTATTGGTACAGATAGAGGTTGTATAACAGTGAGGTTCTAGCACATGGTTTGAGGTACATACTTGTGGTATAGTGTTTGAGGTATATGTGATCAAATAAGATTGGTTGATGAGTATACAGTGAGAATTTTCTCCGTGACATATTCAGTTTCTACATTTGAGGTATATGTGATAAAATTAGATTGGTTGATGAGTATACAGTGATAGTTTTCTCAATGACATATTCATTTTCTACATTTGGCACTTATATTTCAGGGTAGTTGGACTGGGCAAGGACAGGTAGTTGTAGCCACCTTCCGGTTGTAGCCAGAGAACATAGGGGGATGTAGCCTCCTTCTAGTTTTATCTAGAGAATTGGGGAGTTGGAGCTTCCCTCGGGTTGTAGCCTGAGAGAATAGGAGGCTGGAGCCTCCTTCCAGTTGCAACTGGAAAACAAAGGAATTTGGTGCTTCCAATGAATGTAATTCTTAAAGACATATAAGAAAAACCATTATGTGTTTTTCTCCCTCTTTGCGTTTCCATGTAAAACACTAGTGTAGTTTGTATTTGTATGATTGCTCATTTTTTCATTGTTTATTTACTCTGAAACTATTGGATGATAATTCTACATTGATATAACACTTGAATTTTATGGTGAAAAATGATTAAATTGCTCTATTACTTATTCAACCCCCCTCTTAGTAATCCAACAGAAACAAATGGTTCTCACCACTCTCTCCAAACTTGGTCCTGAATTATCAGCATCTGTATTCACATTCCATTCAGTCAAATTCGCCTTTGGATCCACCTGGAAGATGCCTTCTCTTGAGAAATTTATCGAATCCATGACGCAAGAGCAGACCAAACTCATCAACATGGGAAAAATAAAAGGCCCAAAGTCGCATGCACTTATTGTGAAATATGGCAGCGGTCATCAATATAATAAATCTAAAGATAAAGACAAAAGGAAAGCACATGCAAATTTGAATAAGGAAGGGTACTCAAAACCCTTCATCGATGCCTTTGGATCTAAAGGTGGGAAAGGAAGAAAAGGGGAGAAATACACATACTCCCATAAAGGATTGCATCCAGAATCCACATGAATGTAGAAAAAAATAGATCTAATGACTCAAATACTTAAGAAAAATAACCTTGGAGATCACATCCCCGAGGATGCCAAGAAGAAGAAGCTAGAAGATCGAAATCCCAAGAAACGCAGTTCTAGCCATGCTTTGATTTCCATCAACTCCTCTCTTGATGCTTGGATCATAGATTTAAGAGCATCACATCACATGGTTTCCAAAAAAGAATTCTATTCTTCATTGGATGCATGCAAAGGTCCTCCTATTCTGAAGGGGGACAACTCTCCAGTCGAGGTCATTGACAAAGGAAGGATTGGACTCACCAACGGAAGCTTCGAGAATGTGTTGCACGTTCCCAATATTTTTGTCAATATTATCTCCGTGTATCAGATGAAAAATTGCGGCACCAGAAATAAAGTCATATTAACACCTGATGCAGTGGACATCTATGACATGAAAACCAATTCCAGGGTCTCTACCGGTGAGGTAAATCATCAATCTAGATTGTATACATTTTCTAAATTTATTGAACCAAATTCCTCTTTACTACTTACCCATGCTGATGAAAGCAGTAGGATATGGCACGAAAGGTTTGGGCATTTAAATTTCATATATATGCAACAAATTAGAAAGAAAGGATCAGTTGATGGTCTACCAAACATCCATTTATCCAAAGGAATCTATGAGGGATGTGTTCTTGTAAAACACCCTCAAGCGAAATTCAACAAAGGAAAGACTCAGAGAGCTTCCTCTGATTTAGATCTGATCCATAGTGACCTCATGGGCCCTTTTCCGCATCCATCAATCAACAAAGTGTTAGAAAAACAGGATCGCAGAGCAATACAATAAAACAAATGCAGAAATAAAACACACAAGATACACAATACAATAGAGACACAGATATACATGGTTCACCCAGTGTGGGCTATGTCCACTAAAGAAATTTCCTGGTCCTTCATTTATTATTATCCAACAAATGAAGGGATACAACCTACAACAAACCCACTGTAACTTCATCTTTTTTCTCTCACCGTATCCTATCTCAGAATACAATATTCACAATGATATGTAGTCGCAATACATTTCCCTCATAAAAGAGGGTTTCCTTCTAGGGGGTAACCCCCCTCTACACTCCCCCGCATGGAAGAGTGTACATTCTTCTTGGGTGTAAAGTCTTCATGGGGTATAAACACGGCTGAAAACAAAGACCTCTGAATAGAGAAGATAATCAAGCTCCACAACCAACAATCTCCCCCTTGGAGACTGATCTCAACAACTCCATTGTTCTTGTATCTGTTGGACTATGAACCTTCTTGGACCTGGAAAATTTCTCATCTTCACCTTCATTCTTGAATACCAACTGAAACTGAGCAAGAACTCAGTTTCTCCCTGGTTACTCCCTTTTTTAACATGTCTGCAGGATTCTGGCTAGTGTGTATCTTTTCCAACTTCAAATTTCCATCTTCCAAGATGGATCACATGAAATGGTACCTCAGATATAGATTATTAGTCTTCGAATGGAAGGCTAAGTTCTTTGCAAGATGAATGGCACTCTCACTATAATAGTACAACCTTCTATTCTCCTACTTCTTTCCCAATTCCTCCATAAACCTCTGTAACCAAATCATTTCTTTACTAGCCTCTGCAGAAACAACATGCTCTTCTTCTATTGTTGAAAGTGAAACAACCTTTTGTAGTTTCGAAATCCAACTTACTGTTGTTCAACCTATAGTAAAAACATACCCTATGGTGCTCCTCCTGCTATATTTATCACCTACCATATACGAATCAAAATATCCCTATAGAAAAGTATCAGAACCTCCAAAACATAATGCATGAGTAGAAGTACCTCTCAAATACTTGAGAATCCCCTTCACTGCCTTCCAATGTTCTTTACCTAGATTGTTCATATACCTTCTCACAACCCCCAATGCATGTGCAATATCTGGGCGTGTGCAAACCATTGCATACATCAAGATGCCAACTGCTGATGAATAAGCGACCCTGGACATGTATTCTATCTCCTCCTGTGTCTTGGGACACATTTACTTAATTAATTTGAAATGTCTGGCCAACGGTGTACTAATTGGTTTTCCATTCTTCATTCTAAACCTCTCCAACACCTTCTCTATGTACTCACCCTGAGACAATTTCAATTTGTGATTTTTCCTGTCTCTTGTTATTATCATACCAAGGATTTTCTTTGCAGCACCCAAATCCTTCATCGCAAATGAATTGGATAATTTCTTCTTGAGCACATTTATATCCTACATATTAGACCCTACAACAAGCATGTCATCTACATACAATATCAAGATAATATAGCTTCCATTTTCTAGCTTTTTAAAACAAACACAGTCATCATAATGACATCTACTATAACCTTATTCTATCATAAACCTGTCAAACTCCAAATACCATTGCCTTGGATCTTTGTTTGGTCCATACAAGCTCTTCTTCAACCCGCATACCAAATTATTCTTTCCTTTGACCTCATACCCCTGTGGTTGTTGCATGTAAATCTCTTCCTCCAAATCTTGATGGAGAAAAGTTGGTTTTACATCTAACTGTTCAAGATGAAAATATTCTACTACCACAAGACTCAAAATAGTCCTAATTGAAGTAATTTTAACAACAGGATAAAATATTTCAACAAAATCTATACCTTTCTTTTGTGAAAACCCTATTACAACAAGTCTAGCCTTGTACCGTTTTTTTCCTCCATCTTCTTCCTTCAAATTGTAAATTCATTTATTCTGCAATCTTCTTTGTCCTACAGGAAAATGAACCAAGTCCCAAGTCTGCTTATTTACCAAGGAATCCATTTCCTCCTTCATTCCTTTCTCCCACTTCTTTTTGGTGTCTACCTGCATTGCCTCTTCATAACATTCTGGTTCACTAGAATCAATCAACAATAAATAATACAATGAAGGAGATTATTGTTCAAGGGGTATACTTCACCTGGTAGATCTTTTAACCACACTTACAGGAGTTTGAGGTACCTGTTGCTCCTGTTTTTGTACATTTTGATCTTCTGGTTCCTCTAGAATTTATTTTTCAGTGATCTCATAAAGAACTGTGTATTCTGGTTTTTCTTTTCCTATTTCTTTCCCTACAACTCATATTTGTACATGACCTTCTCATTGAATATGACATCTCTACACCTAATTATTTTTTTATTTTCATAATCACATAAGTGATAACCAAAATCATTAACACCATATCCAATAAAGGTACACTTCTTATATTTTACCTCAAGCTTTGGTTTATTTTCTTTATCAATATGGACAAATGCTTCACAACCGAAAGTCTTCAAAAAAGAATAGTTCACCTTTTTTCCTGTCCATGCCTCCTCTAGAATTCTACCATCCAAAGAGCTTGAAGGTCCTTTGTTTATTAAGTAAACAACAATATCTACAGCATCTTCCCAGAACTATAAGGGAAAACCAGCATGCAATCTCATACTCCTTCCATGCTCCATGATTGTCATGTTCATCCTTTCTGACACAACATTTTCTTGTGGTGTTCTTGGAACTGTCTTCTCTCTACGAATCCCATGGTATGAACAGTAATCATCAAAATCCTTGCTGCAATATTCACCTCCATTATTTGATCTGAGACACTTCAACCTTTTTACTATCTCATTCTCAACCAAAGCTTTCCATTTCTTAAAAGTATCAAAAACATCATATTTTTTTTTAATGCATTAAACCCAAGTTTTTCTAGTTTCATCATCAATAAAAGTAACATAATAATGAGATCCACCAAGAGATGATACCTAATTTGGTCCCCATACATCTGTATGCACAATCTCTAACCTTTCACTCTTATTTTCTTTTCCTACTCTGAGAAATCCAACTCTCTTATGTTTTCCATAAACACAATGCTCACAGAAGTCCAAATCAATTTGTTTAAGGTCTGGAAATAAATTTATTTTGTGAAGTATTTGCATCCCCTTCTCACTCATGTGTCCAATCATATGATGTCACAATGTTGTATCCACTCATGTAGAAGCTAAAGAGATAGAAGAGTTAGTATTACCAGTACATAAATACAATGTACCTACCTTCTCTCCTTTTGCTATCACCAATGATCCTTTGGTGACCTTACACACCTTATCTGTAAATATGGATATACAACCTTCACTTTCCAACTTCCCTATTGAAATTAGATTTTTCATTAGATCTGGAACATGTCTCACCTCTTTCAAGAACCATTGGTTTCCATTGCATTGCTTATTTTTACCTTTCCCATTACAACAATTTTGCATGGTGCATCATCACCCAAATGAACTTGTCCAAAATCACCTTGAACATAATATAGAAAATATTTCCTATGGGTTGTGGCATGAAATGAAGCCCCTAAATCTACTACCCAAGACTCAGAAATATTATCTACAGAAAGAATCAAAGCATCTTGTAACACATCACCTATTACATTCGCTTCCTGATTTTTCTCCTGTTGTCCATCTCTTTGTTTATTTGGAGCTTTGCAGTATTTCTTTAGATGCCCTTTCTTCCCACAATTCCATCACTCTATATTTGCAAATCTGGATTTGGATCTACCCTTCCTATAATTCTCTCGATTCCCTGATCCCTTTCCTATATCCTTTTGTCTTCCCCTGTTCTCCATGTTCAACGCATTACCTGATGTCTCACCTGTGCTTTTCCATCGTATTTCCTCACTAAGGATAACACCAACAACATCATCAAATTTTAAAGTATTTGAACCAGAGATAGAGTTACTTACAACCATGACCAAGCCATTCCTTCTTTCTGGAAATGAGAACAATATTATAAGAGCCCCGACCTCATCACCAAAGTCCACTTTTATAGAACTTAGTTGATTAGTAACCGTATTAAATTCATTTAAATGATCTGCAACAGATTCACCTTCTAACATCTTCATATTAAATAATCTCTTCATTAGAAATACCTTATTGGACGCCGAGGATTTTTCATACAATTTAGCCAATGCATCCATCAAATCCTTCGTTGTATTTTATTTTGAAATATTGAAAGCCAACGATGTTTCCAGGCCCAGTCGTATCATTCCTAGAGCCTTTTTGTCAAGAATATCCCATTCTCCATCCTTCATAGCCATCGTCTTCTTTTCTATTCCGCCCAATCATAGGAATAGATCCTTCTGATATAAATAATCTTACATCTACATCTTCCATAACTGGTAGTTTTGTCCGTTAAATTTCTCGACCCTAAACTTTCCATCTTCCTAGATTTCTCCCACTCGAACTAGGAACCCTCTTTTCCTGCGAGTTACCTTTCCCTCTGATACCAGTTGTTATAAAAATAAGATCGCGGAGCAATAAAATAAAACAAATGCGGAAATATAACACAGAAGATACACAATACAATAGAGACACATACATGTGTGGTTCACCCAATGTGGGCTACATCCACCATAGAAATTGGTAGGTCCTTCCTTTATCATTATCCAACAAATGAAGGGATACAACCTACATCAAATCCGTTGTAACTTCATCTTTTTCCTCTCACTGTCTCCTATCTCAGAATACAATATTCACAATGATACATAGCCACAATACATTTCCCTCATAAAAGAGGGTTTCCTTCTAAGGAAAAAAACCCTAACATAAATTCTACTATTAGATCTATGACCTTATAATGAATGGTCCATATTTACAATGAAATTACAATATACCCGTAGAGGGGGTAACCCCCCTCTACACTCCCTCGCATGGAAGAGTGTACATTCTATTGGGGTGTAAAGTCTTCATGGGGTATAAACATGGTTGAAAACAAATACCTTTGAATAGAGAAGATAATCAGGCTCCACAACTAACACAAAGCAAGGTACATGCTCATTTTTGTTGATGATTTCTCATGCTTCACATGGATTTTATTTCTCAGGAAAACATCTAAGGTATTTCAACACCTCAAAGATTTCAAATCCCTAGTTGAGACACAGTCAGGAAAAAAAATCAAAGTCCTCTAAAATGATAATGAGGGATATTATGTCAACCATGAGATCCAAAATCATTTTCATGAGGCGAGGATTCAGTTGTAGCACACAGTTCCCTATACTCCACAGCAAAACAAAGTTGTTGAGAAAAAAAACAGATCTCTAAAAGAGATGTCATCTTGCATGGTACATGCAAAGTCACTTCCACATATATTATGGTTTGCATCACTTAATTGTGAAACCTACATCTAAAACAAATCTCCCCATCGATATGTCAAGGACAAGACCCCCTACGAGTCTTGGAGCAGCCTCAAACCGGAAGTGACCCACTTTTGCATTTTCGGTTCACATGCATGGGCCCAAATTCCCTCTGAAAAGAGGAAGGCACTTGATCCATAGAGCATAGAGTGTATTTTTGTTGGATACCCCAACGATGTGAAGTGATACACACTCATTTATCTTTCCTCAGACCAGATCATCATTGAGCATAGTGTCCAATTTTAGGAAAGTGTCTTGCATGTACCTCAACAACCGCATGCAGACACCTTTGTTCTTCCACCACTCAGAGATGATGAGCATGCACATGCAGAATATTCTTTAGATGAGAGTTCTAATTCAAAGGATTCAAATGATCTAGATATAGAGTCAATACAGTCAGATGCCGAGTCAGTGCATTCAGATGCAGATGCAAAGTGAGAGCAGACGCCCAAGTGGGCCTAGACTACTCTTTAGGATGCAGGGGATCTTTTTGGTGATCCAACAGATACTAGGAAGACTCGATCTAATTTCGAGGAGCCTCCTCTTGAACTCACTGCCACTGAACCATTACCACCCAGGCATATTTTCTTGGTTCAATCTTCAGATCCACATTCTTATGGAAAGGCTACTGGAAATCCCTTTTGGGAATTCACCATGTAGGAGGAGTACAACTCTCTCCTCGAGAACCAGAATTGGGATCTAGTTCCCCTTCCTTCTGGAAGGAAACTTGTTAGGTCTAGATGGGTCTACAGGACCAAGAGCATAGTGGATGGGCATATTAGCAGATACAAAGCCAGGCTTGTTTCCAAAGTCTTTCAGCAGGTGCATGGCATTGACTACAATGAGACCTTTGCTCCAGTAGTGAAGATGAATTCCATACATTTGGAAATTTCCATTACAAAAACCAATGGATGGGAAGTCCATTGGATGGACATGAAGAATGCATTTCTTCACAATGATTTCTCTGAGGAGATATATATGGAGCAACCCAAGGATTTATGCACGATTCATATTTGGTCTGTCGACTGAAGAAGTCTCTTTATGGCCTCAAGTAGGCTTTGAGGGAATGGTATGCCAAGATGGACTCCTACCTATTTTCATAGAAATTTATATGTTGTAAATCAAACCTGAATGTTTACTTTCTTAGAATGACTAATTCACTTCTACTCTTAGTTCTGTATGTTGATTATTTTTTGATCACGGGTTGCTCAACTTCAGTGATTGTTGCAGTCAAGAGGATTTTTCATCACAGGTTCTTGATGATGGTCATGGGTCCGCTACACTTATTCCTTATACTTGAGATCAGTTAGGATGCATCATGCATCAAACTCTCTTAGGACAAGTATGCACGAGATCTCCTTGAGAGATTACACATGACAAAATGCAATTCTGCCCCGACTCCTTTCCTATCAGGAGTCAAACTTGAGGATGGTGGGGACAATCCACTAGTTGACAACACACTATAAAAACATATAGTGGGGAGATTTTTGTATCTCACACACTCCAGACCAGACCTCTCCTATGTAGTTGGCGCAGTCTCCAGGTTCATGTAGGAGCCGCATGAGCTACATTGGAAGGATGCAAAGCGTATCCTTCGATACATATAGGTCATCGTCACCTTTGGGGTTCATTATTCAACAGAATATACATTGGATATCATTGGGTTCACTGATTCTAACTGGGCCGGTGATAACATTGATCGCAAGGCCACATCTGGTTACTCACTAAGTCTTGGTTATGGGCCTATCCATTGGTCGAGCAAGAATAAAGATACTATTTCTCTATCTTCAACCAAGGTAGAGTACAGAGTGTAGTTAACATAACCATCCAGGCTATGTGGCTACAACAGTTTCTCACTGAGTTGGACATTCAGTTTCATTTGTTGATCGTCATCTGGTGTGACAACCAGAGAACTCTGAAGTTTTGCAAAGATCCAGCTCAGAGGCAGCAAACAAAGAACATCGAGATCCATGTGCATTGCATTCGGGACTTAGCACATGATGGGATCATCAACCTGCAGTTCTTTCCTTTAGCAGAACATACTATAGACCTATTCACCAAGACCTTCACTGAGCAAAAGCTTCATTCTCTACAAAGTCATCTTGGAGTGAAGGACACAGTTGCCTAACAAGTACTAGTTCTTCTTTTTACATACATTGTACCTTGAGGGAGGGGGGGTTTACCATGAGGTTTTCCTTCTTTCCTCACTTTATTTTAGTGTATCTTTTGTATTTGGGTACCTAACATGGCCTCTTTGTCGAGACCCATTCTTTATTTTCACCATAGTGATGTTTAGGCGGGGTGTTGGAGTTACTTCACACACACCTAGGATTTCTTTCTCCTAAGGTTTTTTCTTGTTTATTAATCATTATTCAGTCTCCTATATTTTAGGAAGAATATTTCTCTAGGGATAAATATTCCTCTAGGGAGAATATTCTCTTTAGTTTTCTCTTCAGTTTGATCAGTTGAGTGGAGTCTAGAAGCTACATTGGTATTGTCACCATGCAACATTGGGATCATCACCGGACTGGCGAATTACCCATGATTCTTTGATCTCCTCCTCATTTCACTCTATTTCAGTCAGTTAACTAAATATTGATAGACTAGTTAACTCAACTAGGTGGAAATCCACTACCGTAACTTCCCGAGAGATTAGACTAGGTGGAAGTTTACTCCCGTAACTACTCGTGTGTGTCTAGATCACTCTAGACCACCACTATGGCGCATTGGATTCTCCTTTAGTGCGCATTGGTTGAGTTATACATATTATTTCATGTGTAAATTATCAATTATTCATACGGTTAATGAGAATTCTTCCGTTCTTTCTCTCTTGCTTCTTCTTTCTCAATTTATCTCTACAAATGTGTGTGTTATTTTCTAGCTAGATGTTTTATGTGTAGGCTCAACACATATACACCAATCCTATCCAATTATATATTTTCTTCCATTATGATATGTCACCTTTTCTTACTGAGGATCGTACATTGACATAGTCCCTGTGGACTTCCATACCCATTGTTCAGTCTACTTCCCTCTATTTGTCACAACAACCCCAGTTTTATCTCCTCTACGTGTAACAATTTCTATTGTTTCTCCTTCAATGCGTATTTTGGCTAATATCTTCTGTACATTCTGATTTGGATTGTGGTTTTGGTTCCCTCTTTCTTTCCATTTCACGGATAGTTGAGGACAATCCTTTGTCGAGTGATCTAATTCTCTACAATATGTTCACGTTGCACACAGATTCAGGCAGTCCCAAGCTAAATGTCTTAGTTGATTACAATTATAACATATGATCAACCCTCTTCCTCCTTTGCCGAAATTTCCTCTAATTTGACCTCTGCCAAAATTTCCTCTATTCCTTGGATTGAAGCCTCTCTGATTATTATATTGTTGACCACCATCTTTTGTTGCAATATTCTACTGTTGAATCCTGTACATTTCTGAAGTACACTCTCTCATCAAATCAATGCATGAAAATCCTCATTTTCATGTCTGAATGACTTGCAAAAATTACAAAACAAGTTCCTTGGTGTACTTTGATAATTCTACAGTAATGGACACTCCATCGAATGATGTCTCCATTTCTTAAATATCTTTTAATAACCTCCTCCTGGTGATGGATTCGATGTTGCATTCGCCAAATACTGCGTGAATGATGGACATTAGACCTTATGATGGCCTTCCATCCTACATTTGGTACACTAGACCTATTCTCGTTTCTCCTGTCCTTTTGTAAGTTCTTCCATCTGAATTTTTAATGCATGTAACTGCATCTGAACTTGTGCCATCCCGCCACTGTCTCCTACAGGAGATGAGTCAAATTTCATTGCAATTTCTAGAGCCTTGGCGACACAACCTTCTGTTGAATCAAGGGCCTATGAATATGTGGTAGAAGTCCTGCAATAAACCATTCTTGATGTTATTTATCAGGGATATGGAAATTCATTCTACCCATAAGATCCTTGAACCTTTGATAAAAATACCAAATTGATTCAACAGTTACCTTCTTAATCTCCTTTAGTTATGTGATGTACTACGATTCTTATTTTGGCTTATTAAACTCTTTTAGTAGTTCTTTCCTTATCTCTTCCAATGTCCTGGCCTATCCTGTAGGCGTCGTACTATGTACCTTCATGTACCAGACTAGCGCACAACCTCTAAATTTTGTCGCGAGATGCACAATATTCACAACTTCATCCTAGACATTCTTAGTAGCCCAAATTGTCATGCAAACAAGAAGATGTTGGTATGTGTCCTATGACTCCACTCCCTGGAGCTCATGAAGTCTGAGGGTGTTGTCTAACCCTGCCATATTGCTTTGTGTAGTCACTCCTCTTGGTGATGCTGGTTGATTATGACTCTGTGTACTACTTCCACTTCTCTGGTTTCTACTACTCTATCCTCCTTTTCTAATTATAACTTCTTTTGATAAGTCTTCAATTGTTATTCTTGATTATGGTGATGAACATGAGTTCATGGATTTGACACCTGATCTGGTCTAAGTAGGACTCCATGGTGATTTTATTATACGTCTGGACTGAGAATCCTCTTCTTCTCCTCTTATGTGTGGTATCTCTATGATTTGGACTATTGTGTAGGGTCCTCTCTCCTCTGGATCATTATGTGACTCTCCTTTCTCAGCCCCAGTCATGCACCTCTTGTACCTCCTTCCTCTGTGTAGCTCCAAAAAATCATCTTCTTCCTCTGGTATACCTTCTCTGTCTCTCTGCATTCTCAATCCCTCCCTTCCTTCATCACTGGTTCCTTCATTTTCTCCTTTCCTTAGACTATCCTCTTGTCATCCCCCAGATCCCCTATGTGTGAAAATCCATTTAGCAGTTGGACTCCATGGTCATCACGCACTTGTCACACAATATAATCTTTATCCACATTCCCAATGATTTCATGAACCTTCCGCGCGAAGCCTAGAAGAAGTCCCTTTCTACAACACTATATGACTGGGTATAATCTACTGAAAATTATGTAATATATCCTCCTATTATACTATCCAACCAAAAATATATACTATCACTGAGAAAAAGTTCCATTCTCTACGAAGTCATCTTGGAGTGAAGGACACAGTTGCCTCACAAATGCCAGTTCTGTTAGAAAAACAAGATCGTGGAGCAACAAAATAAAACAAATGTGGAAACAAAACATAGAAGATACACAACACAATAGAGACATAGATTTACGTGGTTCACCCAGTGTGGGCTACGTCCACCAGAGAAATTGCCAGGTCCTTCCTTTATTATTATCCATCATATGAAGGGATACAACCTACAGCAAACCCGCTGTAACTTCCTCTTCTTTCTCTCAAAGTCTCCTATCTCAGAATACAATATTCACCATCAACCATAGCTGCAATACATTTCCCTCATAAAAGAGGGTTGCCTTCTAGGGAAAAAAACATAATCTCTATTGTTAGATCTGCGACCTTATAATGAACGGTCCAAATTTACAATGAAATTACAATATACATTTACAAGGCAATTTTTCCTTCGGGGGCTTCACCCTTGAACCCCCACTAGGGGCCCGCTTTCCCCCAGACCCCCCAGCTGTGGGTATAGCTCCCCTGGACCCCGCAGAGGGATTACCCCCCCTCTGCACTCCCCTGCATGGAAGAGTGTACATACTTCTGGGGTGTAAATACTTCATGGGGTATAAACACGACTGAAAGTAAAAGACCTCTGAATCAGGAAGATAATCAAGCTCCACAACCAACAAGTTCTTATTTTTACATACATTGTACCTTGAGGGGGCGGGGGGGGGTGTGGGGGGGTTACCATGAGTTTTTCCCTCTTTCCTCACTTTATTTCAGTGTATCTTTTGTATTTGGGTACCTAACATGGCCTTTTTGTCGGGACCCATTCTTTATTTTCAACATAGTGATGTTTAGGGGGGGTCTTGGAGTTACTTCACACACACCTAGGATTTATTTTTCCTAAGATTTTTTCTTGTTTATTAATCATTATTCAATCTCCTATATTTTAGGAAGAGTATTTCTCTAGGGATAAATATTCCTCTAGGGAGAATATTCTCTTTAGTTTTCACTTCCGTTTGATCAGTTGAGTGGAGTCTAGATGCTACGTTGGTATTGTCACCATGAAACATTAGGATCATCACTAGCTAATGCACATTATCCTAGGGATCATCACCAGACTGGAGAATTACCCATGATTCCTTGATCGCCTCCTCACTTCACTCTATTTCAGTCAGTTAACTGAATACTGATAGACTAGTTAACTCAACTAGGTGGCAGTCCACTCCTGTAACTTCCTGAGAGACTAGACTAGGTGGAATTTTCCTCCCGTAACTATTGGTGTGTGTCCATATCACTCTATACCACCACTATGGTGCATTGGATTCTCCTTTAGTGCGCATCGGTTGAGTTATTTATAGTATTTCATGTGTAAATTATCAATTATTCATTTCTTCCATTCTTTCTCTCTTGCTTCTTCTTTCTCAATTTCTCTCTGCAAATGTGTGTGTTATTTTCTAGCTAGATCTATTCTATGTAGGTTCAACACTTTTACAACAATCCTGTCCAATTATCTCTTTTATTTCATTATGACATGTCACCTTTTCTTACTGAGAATCATACGTTGGCATAGTCCCTATCGACTTCCATACCCATTGTTCAATCTACTTCCCTCTATTTGTCACATCAACCCCTATTTTATCTCCTCTGCATGTAACAATTTCTATTCTTTCTCTTTCATTTCGTATTTTGGCTAGTATCTTCTGTACATTCTGATTTGGATTATGGTTCTTCTTCCCTATTGTTTTCCATTTTGTGACTAGTTGAGGACAATCCTCTGTCAAATGATCTAATTCTCTACAATATGTGCATGTTGCACACAGATTCAAGTAGTCACGAGCTAAATGTCTTGTTTGATTACAATTATAACGTATGATTGGCCCTCTTCCTCCTTTGCCAAAATTTCCTCTAACTCGACCTCTGCCAAAATTTTGTCTATTCCATGGATTGAAGCCTCTCTGATTATTATATTATTGACCACCATCTTCTGTCGCAACATTCTACTCCTGAATCCTGTACATGTCTTAAGTACACTCTCTCATCAAATCAATGCATGAAAATCCTCATTTTCATGTCCGAATGACTTGCAAAAATTACAAAACAAGTTCCTTAGTGTACTCTGATACTTCTACAGTAATGGACACTCCATCGAATGATGTCTCCATTTCTTAAATATCTTGTAATAACCTCCTCCTAGTAATTGATTCAATGCTCCAGTCACCAAATACTGCGCGAATGATGGACATTCATCCTTGTGATGGCCTTGAGTCCTACATTTGGTACACTGGAACTATTCTCGTTTCTCCTGTCCTTTTGTAAGTTCTTCCATCTGAATTTTTAATGCATCCAAGTGTGTCTGAACATGTGCCATCCCTCCACTGTCTCCTACAGGAGATGAGTCAAATTTCATTGCAATTTCTAGAGCCTCGAGCTGCGACACAACCTTATGTTGAATCAAGGACCTATGAATATGTGGTAGAATTCCTGTAATAAACCATTCTTGACGCTATTGATGAGGGATATGGAAATTCATTCTACCCATAAGATCCTTGAACCTTTGATAAAAATACCAAATTGATTCAGTAGTTACCTGCTTAATCTCCTTTAGTTCTGTGATGTACTACGATTTTGAATTTGGCTTTTTAAACTCATTTAGCAATGCTTTCCTTATCTCTGCCAATGTCCTAGCCTGCCCTATAGGCGTGGTACTCTGTAGCTTCATGTACCATACTAGTGCACAACCTCTAAATTTTGTCGCCAACTGCACAATATTCACAACTTCATCCTAGACGTTCTTAGTAGCCCAAATTGTCATGCAAACAAGCAAATGTTGTTATGTGTCCTCTCACTCCACTCCATGGAATTCAGGCAGTCTGAGGGTGTTGTCTAACCCCGCCATATTGCTTTGTATAGTCACTCCTCTTGGTGATGTTAGTTGATTATGACTCTGTGCACTACTTCCACTTCTTTGGTTGCTACTTCTCTCTCCTCCTTGGCTAACTATAACTGCTTTTGATAAGTCTTCAGTTGTTATTCTTGATTATGGTGACACACATGGGTTCATGGATTCGACACATGATCTGGTCTGAGTAGGACTCCATGGTTCTTGTATTATAGGTTTGGAACGAGTCTCCTGTTCTTATCCTCTTATGTGTGGTATCTCTACGATTTGGACTATTGTGCAAGGTCCTCTCTCCGCTGGCTCATTGTGTGACTCTCCTTTCTTAGCCCCAGTTGTTCACCTCTTGTACCTCCTTCCTCTGTGAGACTCCCAAAACCCGTCTTCTTCGTCCGGTATACCTTCTTCATCTCTGTGCATTCTCAGTCCCTCCCTTCTTTCATCATTGGTTCCTTCATTTTCTCCTGTCCTTAGACTATCCTATTGTCATTCCCCAGATCCCCTATGTACGCAAAGCCCTTTAGCAGTTGGACTCCATGGTCATCACACACTTGTCACAAAATATAATCTTTATCGACATTCCTAATGATTTCATGAACCTTCTGCGTGAACCCTTGAAGAAGTCCCTATCTGCAACACTATATGACTGGGTGCAATCTACTGCAAATTATGTAATACATCCTCCTATTATACTATCCAACCAAAAATCAACTACGCGAGAAGTGTTATTACTTACAGAATTGTCTTCCCAACTCAGGAGTCCAATTCCTCGGCATGACATTTCGGTATTGTTGACGGTCAAAACTGACCACTCGTCAACTAAGAGGAAACACTTGGTCCTAGGTCCTTAAAAAAAGACCCAAGCCATTTGGATTGGTTGTCCCCGATGGGTTTAACGACTCTGTTAGGCAATGAAAGGATCTCTCCCAAAAAAGGGAAGAGATGAGGGAAATTTTTCCTATGAGTCATATTCCTAATATTTACAGTTATCAGTAACTCAAACCAATTAATACTTTATACATAAATTCACAAAATTTACAAGTTATACAAGGGCACTAAGTTTTTCACAAAACCTTGTTAAACGAACATTTTCAATATATTATGGAACTAAATATCAGTCAAAATCTACTAACTAATACGAACTATAAATAATATGAAAGAAACAAATACTACAAATTACAGTCAAACTGGACTAAATGATTTTAAATGTAATTAATAAGAGAATAAAATCAAATAGTCAAAGCATTTAGAGTCAAGCTTATAGTAAAATATTTACATTCAAAATCAATCACACCACAAAACACAAATATAACAAAAGGAAAACGCTTGCCTATCCTGATCAGGAGCAATGTTGAACTCTAATAATTGAATCCTCTTCATAAAGTTGTCACTGATATTGTCTACCTGTAATCAAGCATATGTAATCCGTGGAAGAGAAATCCAACACATTTGACACATGCCTTTATCTGTTAACAATAAAGAATTGATAAGGTCTGAAAAATGAACAATGCTTTGGATATTAATTTTCAAAGTAGAAATCCAAAATTAATAACTAAAACAACTTATTAATAAAGCCTGGAACAAAAGCCAAGATCTCATTTAACAAATTAAAATTTAAAAGCATAAGACAATGAACACATGTATTGAAATGAGAAGAAATTAAAATATCCAGAATGAACTCATAAACATAAGTCCGAAGAAAAGCATTCGCTCACTGTTTTCCCAAAAAATAATTCTAACCTGTGTTCATCATTCCTTCCCCATTTTCTCATGTTTTCATACTCCTTATATACTAGGAGTTCATGAATACTCAACCGCCATAGAATTTCCGAGGAAAATTTTACACAAAATTGTACTGAACCTTTTCCTCAACCGCCACAGAATTTATGAGAAAATCCTCTTTACAAAATCGGGGATATATTAGAGATATTTTCTTTTATGAGGAAACGGCTCGCGTGGGACCTGAATGGACCTGTAACGCAAAAAAACCATGTCCCTGATTTGAAAAATTCTTTTCAAGTTTTTCACAATCGACCCCTCAATATTATCTTTCAATTCTGGCACGGGTTTCAACTCTAAAAATGGGAGCCATGGATTGGGTTAGAAACTCAACGCACATGTATTTATCGCTTAGAAACCTGGAAATTTTATGGGTGGTAAGTGAAGTAGAGAAAGGAAAGAAACCCTAGGTTGATAACGTTTCAAATTCAAAGGATAATACAACTTAAAAAAATGCATAGCCCAATCTCATGTGATAACAAAACTTAATGATGTGACCAACATGATTTAACATATGTTATGATCAATTAGGTAAAGTTTGATCTGTAAGCTTGCGTGCAGGTGTAAATTTTGGCTAGGGAAATCATAATTTTTCATAATAGATCAAAACATATATATCTCATACGCTTATGCTTTGATTTTGCAATGGAAATCACAACAAAACTCCATAATGACAATCTAATATGTTTCATTAATAAGACCAAAGCATGAGCATTTGCTATATAAAGATAGAAGAATCATGCCACACCAAATAAAAAATAATCTCAATCATAATCTTGATTTCCATTTAAAAGAAAAACTAGATTTCATGTTGCTCGAGATCATACAGAAAATGGCATCAGATCGTCAAATGATATTGAAAAGCATAAATATTTTCCTCAAAATCACGTTTCAAAAACATTTAACGAAATAGATACAAAATCATGGAGAATTTGAGGATAAGAAACCATTAAATACTAAAGCAAT
>ML833242.1:0-21637 GCA_009831015.1 Picea engelmannii
AACAACTCTTCGATTCCCTGTTGGTATCCCAAGAACAAATATCCACATGTCCTTTTATAAACTCATCCCTTGCGAACATGCACCAAGCTTGAGCCTCCTCCTCCACATGACCACTACCCATGACCACAAGCCTAAACCAAAAGGTGCATCACATTTCACAATTTTAGGAATGTAGGTCTGATTCCACTCTAACACTCTGACCTCCGAAGCCCGACTAGGGGCCTAGAAAGTGCTACCTCTCTCTCCTATGCACTCGGTGTGACCTTCCTCTAGGAACTAGGTCCCAGCTCCTAAATATTTCAGGATTTCGTGATTTGGAGAACCAATGAATGGTCCTTCCTTCCCTTCCAAATCTATGATTCACGAAGATATGACGCGTCTAGATCCTCATAGGTTCCTCGCCCAGTGGGAAAACCATCCCACTAGGTTGAACTAATACTGGTTTTCTTTCTAAAATGCACATTTTAGAGCGTTTTTTAGATTGGTTGAAACCACTCCACTTATTAAAAACTTGCTCTTCAGGTCAGGTGGTCGAATCTTGAATGATACCTATCCCATGTACGATGTTCAATCCTAACCAATGGTCCATATTAAGTCGATGATTCACCTTTTGTGACTTTGGGAAAGTCTTCACTTCCATTTTCTCAATGACCAAATCTCTGAAACCGTGACCATGTTAGATCAACGGTTCACAGGTTTCCCTATCCAATGGCCTGGATTAAATCGGGATTTCGCATATCGAGACTTCACGTATCGTGAAGTTGAAAGGATCTGATCCTCTATTCTCCCGATCCCCAAAATTCTCAAATTATCCCTGGACAATCAATGGTCTAGATCTCTCCTCAATCAGCAGCTAGGATATTTTTGCGATTTTGTGTTTTGTGAGTTCTACAAATCTTCCCTTTGACTTCCTTGAGTCACGATTCAATGAAATGTTGATCATTTTCCATGCATCCCTCCTGATAGACAGTTCTTATGGTGTCAGGATTTCATGATTTTGAAAAACCCTCTCTTCTGTGCGACTCTAAAGAGTTAAAACTCAGGTACATTCTTTTGGATTCGACGGTTGTCGGTCCATGCACTCAGATATGATGGTTGAGATATGATTCCTCTGTATGTGAAGAGATAAGGTCCATGAAATTCCTTCTGATCTGATGAATGTTGATCTTCTTCCTTGCAATCTAATGATCACGACCATTCTCCCTCCTGAGCTTCTGATATCTCTCTTCCTTGAAGATTTATCTTCTTCCAAAGGTTCCAAACCTTTGTTCTCCTAACGAATCCATCCCTGGGATCTCGTCAACACTCATGGAAAATGTTATCTCTTCTGAGATTCTATCCTTGGTAAGGATTTCGATCTCCCATGCACACATTGCGGTCTCAGGATTTTGAATAACACAGTTCAAAGTATTTTCTTGAAAATAAAATTCTTCTCACCCACCTAGCATCCTTCTGCGTTGATCCTTCAGAGATTGTTGACTTCTTGTCACTGTGCACACCTTGCACTTGGTCTGAGTTTCTCTGATTCTCTCTTAACTTCTCTCTGAGTCAATCCGAGACTCAGTCGATGCCCTCCTTGCTTTCAAGATGCACACCTTTCATACAAGTATCAAAAGAGAAACGATTGAAACTCAACCAGTTATGTCAGAAACTCAAACAATTAATCTCTCAGACCATCATACATGAACGGAAAAACTAAATCATACATACATAAATCAATGTTCATTCAATCACACATAAGATGAACAAAGTCCAAGGATTTGGGACAATTTTTGTCTGTTCTATTGATTCATAAAGGACAAAATACATAGGGTTTCTGCTACTCTGTTGTGTTCTACTGATATCTCTATTTTGTCTATCTGTTCTATATATTTTACTACAATGCAATACTGAAAAATATCTAAAGGACCGGCTCCATGAGCTCTCTCGTCCTATTCTGAAATCTATCATTTCAAATTTTAAAACTATCACCTACTCTTTCCTATTACAATAACTACTAGTTATTTCCAGATAGAGTTGACACTCCATATCTTCATTTCTTATAGTCCTTCTAGACTTTACAAACAAGCTACAATTTAAAATTGTTGTTTATAAAATATCTCAACGACCCATTAAATTCTGAGTTAAATGCTTGATTTGAAACTCTGTCATTGCTGAGATGTCATATGTTTGCCTCCACACATGTATTGTTGACTTTGAAGGCGATGCTCCTACATCATTAAATTGCTACAATATTAAATCGCTACCAAATTTTAAATGATATTAAATCACTACAATACTAAATTGTTGGGTAATATGATATCATAGTGTATCAAAGGCCAGTAAAAATCTCTATGTAATATGATATTGCAGTGTGTCAAAACACCAAGAAAAATTGTTGTGTACTGTGATATTGTAGTGTATCAAACGCCAAGAAAAATCATTGTGTATTAACCATAGAGATCCAAAAATAAGGAATAATAAAATCCAAATGAGAATGTTGTTTAAAAACCGGTGGAAGGTTGTGTACAACACCAAGAAAAACATGGTGTGAAAGTTGTCTATAAAAAGAGAAATAGAGAGAAAATTTTGGGGAGGACACAAATATTTGCATAAAAGAAAACGCAAAAATCAGAGGTTAATCATTCATAGATGAATCAATCAAAACGCATAGATAATTATTCACAAGAAGGCACAAACACTAATCATTCAACAATGAATCAATCAATGCAGAGAAACAACGATGATGGACTAGAGAGAATAAAATCCCAGGAAAGAATTCCTTGCTGGGCAAAGGATGATCCTACAACTATTATCCATGCACAGGAAAGAAGGGCATTTGAATCTAAGTCCTTAAACACCAGAGTGACGATCTTCGATTTGGCTATTGGTCGACTACTCAGGAACAGACTAATAACTTAAAGGATCATGAAGCAGAGGATAAAAACAAAATCTCCATCCAAATATTCTCCGTGGAGAAGCAAATAATGAAATAAGAGCACAATCAAGGAATAAAGAAAACGCAGGAAGGAGATACAAGAATGCAGGCAAGGTTTTGAGTCTGGTGCTCATTTTGGCCATGAAAAAAGAGACAATAACTCATAAATAAGGTTACAATGGATAGCAAGGGTTCTTACTGAATAAATCAAGTGATTAGGGGATTAAAAATACTGTAGGAAAGCATGCGGAAGAAAGCCCATGGAAATGAAATATTCAACCCAGCATAGAAAAATAACATGTGTAAATTAATTTTCATTCCAAGTGACAACTTTAACCGAAATACCTTATCCAAATGCAAATCCTCTGAAGTTTATGTTCCACGTTTCCTCCATCCAGCTCCCGCTTGCCAACCTATCTGACCTCACCGATACCTCCCATCCAACACTAGGGTACTCTTCTTCCCCCTGAGCCCCCAGAGTTGAAAAGAGGCCATTCAAACAATACCAAAGAATGCTAGCACCCAACTTTCCTCACAAATTCGAGCTACCACTCACTACCCGAGATGGGTATCTCAACTCACACAAGAGAAAATTCAATCAAGATACAATTTATGCAGCGTAACGTTACGCAAAAGGATGAGATCCATACTCCGCCTCCTCCATCCTTTTTATAGAGTTTTTAAGTAATTAGTTTCTCAAATTGTCATTAAATTCCTTTTCCATTTAATTAATTTCAAAAAATGTACCCCGTGCACATGTCGCCCATCCCCTAGTTGCACTAGAAAATCAATTTTATTAATTAATTAAATATTCCTACTTCCCTCATCCACCTAAGAGAATTCCTAAAAATGCTCCTCGATGTCCCCAAAATTCCCTTACACTTCTAAAATGACTTACGCCTTATTTAATTACTAGTTGAGTTCATAATTAGAAAGATCCAAAGGAAACATTCCTTACTAAGTTAGGCATTCAACTTTTTCTTTACGTTTTCCCTTTTCTTTAAGTTTCCCTTTTTATTTAAGTTTCCTATTTCTTTTAAGTTCCCTCGTTTTCCTATTTAACTAAAAATTAATTTAGCAAGTCTAGATAAAAAAAAACATTTACCCTCTTTTCTTTTTAACTAAAAATTTATTTAGCAAATGTAGATAAAACGACCATTACCTCTTCTTCTTTTTATTTAAATTTAATCCTCCATTATAATTTGACTTTAATAAATAAGTTTGAATTTCTTACCCCCCTTCTTTTTACATGTTTTTTTTTTTACCACATGTTCTACTTAGACCTAGGTTTTAAATTGACTAGGCTGGGCGACATTTTTAAGGGAAAAATCATTTTTAAAGTTTACTTGACACATCATTCATTTTAAGGCCGACTAGGTTTATTCACTTACCAGTTAAAATCACAAAGTTCACTTCAGGACGCACTATGTGCTCCAAGGGTTCCACTCATTGCTTTCTATTTTTCTTGGGTGACATGCCCTTCAAGACGCACTATGTTCTCCAAGGGTGCCACTTTCCTCCTTAATGAATTTTGTAAACATCAAACCCTTGGAGTCAATACTTTTCCAAGTGATCTTGGGTAGACTAAGGGCCTCTAATGAATAATTCCCCTACCTTATTGCGTGCCCCTTAGAATCATCATGAGCGACTATCACAGTTTTCCCTCATGACATCGTGGGTCTTCTCGAACTAGGTAATCATTAACCTAGAGTTCGAGCCACGGCGGAAGTCCTAGTAGGATGTGGCAGGGTTGCTACCATACCTCTCCCTCAATTTCTCTGGTTGTCGTGTGTGACCCCTCTACTCCATATGTGAGGCTGATCAACAAGATATCGTCAACCTGCATCCATCAACGAATCATGTCAGAATTAATAATCAATCATCATAAAATCTAATCATATGTACATATGTTAGATCAACAACATTGAAACCACACAGTCCACTCCCTGACTCGATCCAAAGTCCAATGGGTTTCATCGATGCCTCTGCATACTCAAGGTACAAAGTTCTTCACACTCAGGAGAACCCAGTCAATACCACATGTCTATATAAACACAACAAAATAACATATCATCAAATCCATAATATCTCATAATAATAATCAAAACGACCAATAGATATAATAACCTAGATCACTTGTAAGCAAGTGTCCTCAAGAATAAGTTCTCTAAGTGCATGCAAGAGCGGGATGTTACAATAAAGGAATGAAGATAAGTGTATTTATAGGTAAGACTAATCTAGATGGATAGTACATGTAATTCCATTTTCGATGATATGTGGAACATCACAAAACTCCTTATGGTTAGAGAGTTATGGTCATATGAAGTTGGAGAACCCTCATGAGTTATCTAGAACCCCCTAGAAGGTCAAAGAAGTCAATTATTCTAGAATCTCCTAGAAGAAGTGTACAAGTCAAATTGATGGTAACTAGGAGTTAATCATGGGTATAGTTGTTGCATTAAGAAAATAATTTAAAATAAATTAGTTGCAACAAGAAGTGGTGAGTTTGGTAATAATGGTAAAGTAGTTTTGAGGAGAAGATTGAAAATTCAAAGTGGTTCACCAAGAAATAAATTAAATAATAAAGTGGTTGTAATGAGAAGTTAGTTAAGGGCAAAGAAGTTATGATTTGAGTAATTATAGAAATGTTAGTTGCAAAAAGAAGTTGTGAGTAAAGATAAATTATTTAAATAATAAAGTAGTCAAAATGGTTGCATAGAGAAATTATTTAAATAATAAAGTGTTTACAACAAGAAATGGTGAGTTTAATATTTATGGATAAGTCAAAGTGGTTGAAATAAGAAAATAATTAAAAATAATTTAGTTGCGACTAGAAGTGGAAAATTTAGTATTTGTAGAAAAATGAGTTAGAAGTGGACAAGTGGTTAGAAGTGGGTTAGCCCTAAAAGAAGGAAAGTGGGCTAAGTTGGTTAAAAGGTAACCCCTTGAATAAGCTACATGTAAGTATAAATAAGAGAGAAACGCTCTCCCATTAGAACCTATTGAATATCATTGAATATCTATCTTTTTAAAGGATATTTGGGTAGGTATTATTGATAAATAAAAAGAGCAGAAAAAAAATCGGGGCAGAGAAGGTATGGTAGAAAAATATCGCTAGGAAAAGTGTGGTGGAACAATCACGACAGGATAAGTGGGGAAGAAAAGGTGAGAGATAAAAATTGTGGTAGGAAAAGTGTGGTAGAAAAAGTGCAGCAGAAAAAGAGCGACATGAATAGTGCGGCAAAAAAATCACAGCAAAAAAACTATTGCAAAAGAATCTCAGCAACAGAAACGTGGCAGCAAAACCGTTGCAGCAGAATGCTACAAAAAGAAAAATGTATGGTTTTCATATGTGTAGTGTTGAATCTATGAATCTAGTTGAGGGTTTTCCTTGTACATCTGTTGGATTCCCTCTTTGAAGTTTAGGCCTTGTTGTAGAGTTGATCTTAGGAAAGTATAATGAAGTTTAGTATTGGTTCATGTTTGAGGGATTTTGGTTGAGTTATGTTGTTGAAGTTATTGGTACAGATAGAGGTTGTATAACAGTTAGGTGTTTGCACATGGTTGATGTGAGGATTTATGATATTTTATTTATGGAGAGTGTGGTGCATTGGTAGAGGTATCTTGTTGGTTATCTTGGTGTATGTTATTTGTATATGGTAGAGGTATATGATTGGGTACATGGATGAGATACATACTTGATGTACATGGTAATGTTGATACATATTATTGATTCCTAGTTTGGTTTGTTGTTGATACATGATCGATACATGTTTTTGGTTATCTTTGTATAGTGTTAATGTACATGGTTGACGTACATGATTGATGTGGATTGTTAGCACATGGTTTGAGTGATATCTTTGTGATTTTAAGTATGAGATCTATGTTATCATATTTCATATACTGAGGAAAGTATTGGTACATGTTTTTGGTTTATTTAGTTTTGTTGGTACAAGAAAGGGACAGGTACAGGCTAGTTATAGGATAGTGACACAAGTTTATTATAGGTTAGTGGAACATATTGGTACAGGTTGACAATAGTATATATCATAATGAGAGTGGTTCCATCATTCTTCTTATATTTCAAGGTGGTTGGATGGGGAAAGGATAGGTGGTTGTAGCCACCTTTCGGTTGTAGCCAAAGAACATAGGGGGTTGTATCCTCCTCTTGGTTATAGATAGAGAATTGGGGAGTTGGAGCTTCCCTTAGGTTGTAGCCTGAGAAACTAGGTGGTCGAAGCCTCCTTCTAGTTGTAGTTGTAGAATTGGAAGTTGGTTCTTCCTTGAATGTAATTCTTGACATATAAGAAAGGAATTTTGTGGTTTTCTCCAACATTAGGTTTCCACGTAAATATTGGTGTACCTTGCATTGTGTGGATGTGTTTTTTATTGTTTATTATGCATTGATAAATGTTAATACTTATGATACTATAATATATTGATGATGAACAGATGGACATGGTTGAATAAGTAAAAGAATACACATTGTGGTTTAAAGGATTAATAGTTGGTATAATGTCTCATTACTAATTCACCCCCCGCTCTCAGTAATCCAACAATTGGTATCAAAGAAGGCTCCTTCGGGAAATAGTTTAACCACTGGAAGGAGATCATGGATTATTCTGACAATGGAGTACCAATGTTTAATGGTCATAATGGTTTAAAGTATGATATATGGAGTGGAAGGATGAAAGTATTTTTGGAGTCACAAAGATATAATATTTGGAAACTAGTTGCTACAGGATATGATAGTTAAAAAAGGGAAAATATTGCAGCCAAGAAGGAATTGAAGAAGAATAACAAAATAGAAATGGATTTCATCTGGGAAGGATTACCTAATACGGTAAGGGAAAAGGTTGGTAAATGTTCATCATCCAAAGAAATTTGGGATAAGTTACACAATATATATTTCTCACCCATCATATATTCAGAAAATACCAAAGAATATGCAGGTACATAAAAAGAAGAAAGATGGTCATCATGTCAGACAAATTCATAAGAGGACGAGTATGAAGAAGAAGTTGATTACATAGAAAATTTGATCAGTGCAATTGAATATCTAAAGAAAGAAAGAAAATAAAACAAGTCACTGAAGAAATAATTGATGAAGCAAATGGAAAGTATTCAAGCTTCCGAAGAAGCTCAACAGGTCATCAAGAATTCAAGAGCTCAACTAGAAGAGGCCAGAAGAATTGAAGAAACTCTAGAATATCAAAAGAAGTATTTAGAAGCCAACATAGCAACACAAAATAAAGAAGTACAAAAGAGAGAAAATATACCAACAGAGCATCTCAAGGAAAGAACCCATGAATTAAACCAACTTGAGGAATAATTTGGTCAAGAAGAGAGAAGACTCAAAGAAGAAATAATTACATTGAAAATCCAACTTGAATAAGAAAAGAGAACAAAAGAAATCATCAAGTCTCAGATAATGAAGAAATAATAAGAGGTTTAGAAGCTTGAAGAAGAAGTTTTCACACTAAGAATCAAAGTCGTGAAGCTCAACAAGGACGTTGAAGAGACAAAAACATTTACATCAACTGTAGAGAATGAAGAGAAGAACTCTAAGTTGCTACAAAAGAAGAATGAAGAAAAGAAAAAGAGTTATGCAAAAGTACTCAAAGGAATGAATCATGGTCAACTAGAATATAAGAAAACTAATAAATTTACGTATTCAAGAAGACCATCCATGTTCAAGCCACAAAGAAGCTTCAATCATGATCATGATCAGTCAAGGGAGAAATTCAAAAGGACTACACCACAAATAATGTCATTCACTCCCATGTATGCAAATTTATATTATGGTCATTGCTTTTATTATACTAACGTTGGACATAAGGTTGAAGATTGCAGGGATTATAAAATAAATGTACAAGCAAGAAATTCTTATGTGGCCCCATGTAAAATTGAATGTTACAAGTGTCACAACTATGGACATGTAGCTCATGATTATAGAATCATTATCGATACTTCAATGAAAGAGAACATTGATATCATATATAAGAAAGTATGGATAAGAAAACATGAATAATAGGTGAACAAAAACTAGGTCCCAGAGATCGCAAAATTTGTAATAAAACGAGATGACGATAAATCTACAAATAAAAAAGGAAGATTTCATATACAAAAATGTTTGGAAAAGAAATGAAAGAAAAGGAGGACAGGTAAATAAGGAATAGGTTCAAGATATTGCACTTTCAGGTATTGTAGTGAAAGATGAATCCACAGACATAAAGAAATAAGTTAGAGTTCATAAAGACGACGAATCTACCGATGAAGATGTTGATTACTCTGCATTACAGCAAGAATTGTTCTGATCCATTTGACTTAGAGACTCATAGGTAATATAAATATTATATAGGTGGAGTCTATGCGATAGTTGAGGCAGACAAACAAACTATCTTTTGAGAATCTTGTAGAGTTTGAGTAGACAAATTCAGAGTAGTCAGTTAGCATAAGTACAACATGATAGGTTAAACAATTGTAGTAGTGAATACTTCATGATAGTATAATCATAGATGGGTCAACATTTTGGAAAATTGTGTAGCATAGTCTTGGACAGTATGGACAGAGAGGGATTCGTAAGAAAACATATTAGGTTTGGACAGATATATGATAGTGGACGAGGGCATGGATTCATAGATTGCTTCACAGAGTGGTTTAGAGACAAAGGAACATTATAATAATGGATGATAATTACAGGGGAATATTTGAATGCTTATTCTTGAATGATTTTCATATGTGTCAGTTGATTACAAAAGGAAGCACCAATGGAAAATAATTCCAAAAGGAAATAGGTACATGAAGACTTATATTTTTTATACACAACATATTTCAAAGAAGCCAAGAAAGAGAAAGAAAACCAAAATGATAGGTAGAAATATCATTCAGAGACATTTTCAGAAGAGACGTAAGAATAGAGGTATGATTCCATGGGAAGAGATTCATCAGATGCAAGATAGAGAGTTAGATTCTTGGAGAGAGAGATGAGAGGCATGTTTCTAGAGGGAGTGATTGTAACAAGGAAATAATGAGTGATATGACTTCAGTATTGCATTAGAGTGATACCCTTTGTTAAAGGGGGAGATATTTTTCATATGAAGGGAGAGAGAGTAATAAAAGGCTTAGAAACATAGAGAAATATCAAAGGAATTTAGACAGGGGGAGAAACCCCAAGGAGATTTTATTCAAGGGGAGAAGCCCCAATGGAACATACCCTTTTCCATTGATGTCAAAGGGGGAGATATAGAAACATTGATGAGGAGTATAAGCATGGATGTTATCATGACTAAGTGTTTCCATCAATGCCAAAGGGGGAGATTGTTAGATAGTTGGCTTAGGTTGATGGACAATTGGTCTTGATTGGTGGTTGTCATTGATTTCAAACCTTGGAGAGTGATATTGAATATTGATGTCAACCCTTAGTCATTGATGTTAATTCTTGGAGAAGTCCGGTAGAAAATTATGGTAGCACAAAGGCATGGATAAGGGAACCGAGTCTGTTTGAGGTATAAAGGCATGAATATAAGTGAATTTATAGGTAATACTATTCTATATGGATATTATATGTCATGCAATTTCTAGTGATATGTGGAACGCCACATAACCCCTAACGGTTAGAGAGTTGTGGCCATATGAAGTTGGAGAACCCTCATGAGTTATCTAGAAGCCCCTAAAAGGCAAAGAAGTCAATTATTCTAGAATCTCCTAGAAGAAGTGTATTATTCAAATTGATGGTAACTAGGAGTTAATGAGGTGTATATCCATTGTACTAAGAAAATAATTTAAAATAAAATAGTTGCAACAAGAAGTTGTGAGTTTGGTAATTATGGTAAAGTAGTTGTGATGAGAATATTGAATAGTCAAAGTGGTTGACCAAGAAATAAATTAAATAATAAATTGGTTGCAACGAGAAGTTAGTTAAGGGAAAATAAGTTATGAATTGACTAATTATAGAAAAGTTAGTTGCAACAAAAAGTTGTGAGTAAAGATAAATTGTTTAAATAATAAATTAGTCAAAATGGTTACAAAGCTAAACTATTTAAATAATAAAGTGGTTACAACAAGAAGTGGTGAATTTAGTATTTGTAGCAAAGTGAGTTAGAAGTGGACAAGTGGTTAGAAATGGGTTAGCTCTAAAAGAAGTAAAGTGGGTTAACTTGGTTAGAAGGTAACCCCTTGAGGAAGATACATAGAAGTATAAATAAGAGAGAAAGTCTCTCCCATTAGCACCTAGTGAATATCATTGAATATCTATTTTGTGAAAGGTTATTTGGAAAGGTAATATTGATAGAGAAAAAGTGTGGTAGAAAAATCACAGAAGGAAAAGTGCGGCAATAAAATTGCGGAAGGAAAAGTGCAGAAGAAAAAGTGCCCCAGAAAAATAGCGGCAGGAAAAGTGTGGTAGAAAAAGTGCAATAGAAAAACTGCAACAGGAAAAGTGCGGTAAAAAAAATGGAACAAAAAAATCGCAACAGGAAAAGTGTAGCAGAAAAAGTGTGGCAGAAAAATGGCAGCATAAAAACCATGGCAGAAATATCACGATAACAGAAATGCGACAACAAAACCATGGCAACAAAATGCTACAAGAATAAAAAGGTATGGTTTTCATATGTGTAGTGTTGAATAAATGAATCTGGTTGAGGGCTTACCTTGTAAATCTATTGGATGCCCTCTTGGAAGTTTAGGGATTGTTGTAGAGTTGATCTTAGGAAAATCTACCAAAGTTTAGTATTGGTTCATGTTTGAGGGCTTTTGGTTGAGGTATGTTGTGGAAGTTATTGATACAAATAGAGGTTGTATAAAAGTTAGGTGTTGGCACATGTTTGATGTGAGAATTTATGATATTTGATTAATGGAGTGTGGTGCATTGCTAGAGGCATCTTGTTGGTTATCTTGGTGTATGTTATTTGTATATGGTAGAGGTATATGATTAGGTACATTGATGAGATACATACTTCAAGTACATGGTGACCTTGATACATATTGTTGATGCTTAGTTTGGTTTGTTGTTGATACGTTATTGGTACATGTTGGTTATCTTTGTATACTAATGACATACGTGGTTTATGTACATGATTGATGTGCATTGTTAGCACATGGTTTGAGTGATAGTCTTGTGATTTTGTGTATGAGATCTATGTTATCAGATATGATAAATTGAGAAGAGTATTGGTACATGTTGTTAGTTTATTTATTTTTGTCGATCCATGAAAGGAACAGGTACAGGTTGGTTACAGGAAAGTGGCACGGGTGTATTACAGGCTAGTGGCACGGATTGGTATAGGTTTAAAGCAATATATCTAACATTGATAGTGTGATAATGGTTCCAACATTCTACTTGTATTTCAGGGTGGTTGTCCGGGGCAAGGATAGGTGGTTGTAGCCACCCTTCAGTTATAGCCAAAGAACATAGAGGTTGTATCCTGAGAAACTAGGGGGTCAAAGCTTCCTTCTAGTTATAGATGGAGAATTGGAAGTTGGTGCTTCCTTGAATGTAATTCTTGAAATATAAGAAAATCATTCTGCATTTTTCTCCCGCATTGGGTTTCCACATAAATATTGGTGTATTGTGCATTGTGTGGATGTGTTTGTTATTATGTATTATGCATTGAAGAATTTTAATGGCTATGATATAGTAATACATTGATCATGAAAAAATGAACATGGTTTAATAAGTAAAATGATATGCAGGTTAAAGGATTAATAATTGGTATAATTTCTCATTACTGATTCATCGCCCTCTCAGTAATCCAACAATTGAATTATTAATTCTATGACAAGGGATTTTGCCTTTTTTTTACCACAAAGAGGATAGGGATATCATTTTTTTTAGTGGGGCTTACTTTTTTGGATATTGAGGTTTGTATTTGAATCGTTATACGTCAAATTTTGATCTTGAGCACGATATTCCTACTGCAGTCTGATTTTGGGTCTTCCTCCTGCATCTTCCTCCCCATTTTGGGGGAGATTATGTCTTAAAATGTATCAATGACTCTATGGGAAATTATGTTGACAAATATGACCCCAAGCCAACAATATATGCATGTGCCAGAATTTTGTGTAGAAGTAGATTTGGAAGAAGGTATTCCTAAAGCCATTTATATTTTGATGGATGGGTTGTCCCATGTACATAAGCTAGATTGTGAACAAATTACTTTCAAATGAAATTACTTGAATGAATATGGTCACTTTTCTTAGGATTGTCCCAAAAATAACCAAAAGAAATAATTTACAAGAGAAGAATTAGAAGAGGAATGATAGCAAGTAAGGAATAAAGCCAACACTGGAAAAAATAACAAGCATGCACCTGGACCATCAAACCCCAACCGTCCTCCCAATCTCATCAAAAATCCCTTCCCACCATAATAAATCCCAAGGAAAATATAAGAAATCAGAGGAATGAAGGCTCCAAAACCCAAGTAGAATCACATTTGGCTTTGAAGAATAAGTTTGCAAGTTTGGGCGAATCCACTCAACGGAAGGAATACGTAGGAAACATGGAAACTAACCTAAGATATTCAAGCACTACCCCTCTGGAATTTGACCCTCATAACATAGAAAAAGAAGAAACTAAATATGAGGAAGATGAAAGTAACGAAGGAAATCCAACTGTAGGATATTATCCAATAATTGTTGAAATATCCCCCCCCCTAAGGACAAACCCCAGAAAAATGTAGAGGACGGGTAGATCCCACATGAAAGAACTCAAAAATTAGGAAGAAACAAAAATCAATACTTGGGAGAAGAAAAAACATACAAGGAGAAGGCTCTCAAAAAGAAACACTCAATCAATAGCTCCCTTAGCAACATGGGTAAAAACGAATATGGGAAGGGGACAAAATCTTAGTATCCTCCCACTTCGAGTGGGCAAGCCCCCTATCTCCAAAAGTAATGAATATTCTATCCTAGAATTGAAAAGGATTTGACACCAAATCCAACCACGAATCCCTAAGAGACCTTATAAAATTTGAGAAGCCCTCTATAATTCTCCTATAGGAGACTAAAATGGAGGAATCATAAGTAGTTCAAATTGGGAAAAAAACAATACGAATGGTGATGTAATCGCAAAAAATTCAGTAGGAGCATCTGGAGGTCACATGACCTTCTGGGATTCATCACAAATGGAACTTGGGGTAACATTATTTAGAAATAATTGAATTCTTAATGTCCTACGCAGTAGATAACCATGTCTTAGATTTTCTATAATCGACATTTATATGCGTAATATATACATGGAAAAAATAGAATGTTGGAGCTTCTTATTTTCTATTAAGGCAAATGTGGATACAATGACTTCTATAATAGCTAGAGATTCCAATACAATTATCCAAACCTAAAAAAAAGATACATTCACTGTGATCGAGACCCAACGCGAGAAAATATGAAATAAACTATTTATGATTGGGACCTCCAAAGGAATGTATAGTTGGCACAATAAGGGTTTCGGTTGTAGCCATATTTTTCCTCTCCTGGACAATTTCCTCATTCATGGTAATATCCTTCTCCTCCCCTTCCGTATTTCCTCCAATATCCTTCCCTCTGTTCTTTCCGATCATAATACCATCTCCCTCTCTCATGTTCGCCATCATAATTGTGTCCCCATTCCCTTTTGATTCAACCCATGTCTTAACAATTAATCTACCATTTTTCTTGTCAAACAAACTTTGAAATCTCCAATCGAAGGCTCCCCTAATTTTATTTGCGAGAGTAAATTAAGAGTAGTTAATTCAGCCTTAAAATATCGATAAAATATCTTTTACACCCCCCCCCCTTTCAAGGAAAGACCCCCGCAAATTGTATAATTAGAATCTATTAAAAAATAAATGGAATATCAAAAGGTGACAGAGAGATCTTTTAAATTGGAAAGGGGGGCATACCTAAATATGAAGTCAACCTTTCATAAAGAAGAATAAGATTGGAGGCTCAAATCTCATAGTCTCTAGCTACAATCAGGAGATTCAGATACTTTATTTTTTCAAAAGTAGCTGCAACATAGGCATCATAAGAATAGAGTCCAAAAAATACAATTGGAGACAGGGCATGTCACAAATAACTTTGATCAGATCAAGGAAGAAATAGTTCAACACTATGAACAAATTTACACTCAATAAAGTGAGGAGGGTGATGAAATTAACAAGCAAGACATGGTGGAAAATATCCCAACTTACATAACAAAAGAAAAGATCTGAAACATAATCTGATAAGTGTAGGAAAACTCATTGAACATGGCTATAAGTTACTTTTTGAGGGAGCATCTGGCAGGATATATGATAAAACCCCCAACAGAAAATTGATTTATGAAATCCACATGACTCAGAATACGATGTTTAACCAAACCCTCAGAGCTGCAAATTTGATCCAAACATATGCACAAAGTGCATCCACCCCCAATGAAAATATGGTTTGGCATACAAGATTTGGACATATACCCTTTCAGAGTCTCAGTATTCTACAAAATCACTCCATGGTCAAAGGTCTCCCTATTTTCAAAGAGAAGAATCCCCCATGTCAGTCTTGCATACTTGGAAAACATAAGAGAACTAGTTTTCCACAATCCTCCACTCAAGCCAAACAACATCTTGAACTTTTCCACACTGAACTATGTGGACCAATGAAAACAGAGTCCATAGGTGGTAGATTTTATTTTCTAACGTTTATTGATGACTTTAGCAGAAAAATTTGGATCTATTTTCTCAGACACAAGTCTGAAACTTTTGCAAAATTCAAAGAATCCAAAGTAGAAGATGAAAAACATAGTGGCAAATATATAAAAGCTCTCAGGTCAGATGGAGGAGGAGAATACAAATCATAAGGCATTATCATGCAAACTACAGCCAGGTGTACTCCACAACAGAATGGAGTGGCTGAAAGGAAAAACCAGACAATAATGAACATTGAAAGAATCCTACTCAAAGAGAAATGTTTGTCAAATACTTTTTGGGCTGAAGCAGTAGCATGTTCATATTATCTCTTGAATAGATCTCCAACCACCAATCTAAAGATGAAAGTCCCTCAAGAAGCATGGAGTGGGACAAAGATAAATGTTGCACATCTAAGGACATTCAGATGCATAGCATATGCTCACATACCTTCCGAATTAAGGAAGAAACTAGATGATAGAAGTGAGAAATGTGTCTTTACTGGATACAGTGAAACATCTAAAGATTACAGGCTTTACAATCCAATGTCAAATAAACTAATTCTCAGCAGAGATGTAAAATTTTTGGAAAATCAACTCTGGAACAAATCTGAAAATCAACAAATGGACAGTCAAAATCCATTGTTGCCCAGTTCTAAAAACACAGAAAATTCAGGACAACCAATACCTCAACCTACTCTTCCAAGATTGCAAGTACAAGGAATACCTGAAAATTCTCAGGATAACTCAACTTCAAGCAGAGACTCATCCTCTGAACTTCAGAATCAGAGAACTCAAAGTTTGAGAGAAATCCATCAGCAGTTGGATGACATTGAACAACACAATTTTTTTGCATTAATGTCATGTCAACCTACATCTTTTAAAGAAGTAGCTAAGGATCCACATTGGGTTCAAGCCATGAAACAAGAGATTGACTCCATTGAGAATAACAAGACATGTGATCTTGTTGATTTTCCTAGACACGAGAAGAGTATTGGTGTCAAGTGGGTTTACAAAACTAAACTCAATGAAAAAGGGCAGATTAAAAAACACAAGGCAAGACTTGTTGCCAAAGGATTCTCACAACAACCGGGTATTGATTATGGTGAAACTTTTTCTTTAGTAGCAAGAATAGACACTGTAAGGACTCCATTGGCCATAGCAGCCCAACACAAATGGAAAGTATACCAGATGGATGTTAAGTCAGATTTCCTGAATGGTTTCTTAGAAAAAGAAGTTTATGTCGATTAGCCACCTGGGTTTGAAGTCCAAGAGCATCCAGCCAAATTATATCGGTTGAAGAAATCCTTGCATGGCTGAAAGAAAGCTCCAAGAGCTTGGTACAACAAAATTGACACTTACCTGATCAAAAGTGGTTTCAGCAGAAGCCAAAATGAGCCAACTCTTTACACCAAAACAGATCAACACAGTAAAATTTTGATTGTATGCTTATATGTTAATGACATTATATATACTAGAAATCTTGAGTTAACCAGTTTTAAACATGCCATGCAATCTGAGTTTGAGATGATAGATCTTGGCATAATGAAATATTTTTTGGGGATTGAGGTTGATCAATTAACCAAGGGAATTTTTGTCTGTCAGAAAAAGTATGCAGTAGACATCATCGAAAGATTCTGCATGGAAGAATGCAATCCAGCAGAAACCTCTATACCCCTAGGCACAAAATTGAGCAAGAAAGATGAAGGCCCTACAGTGGACCCTGCCCTCTACAAAAGTTTAGTAGGCAGTTTGTTGTATCTTATAGAAACTAGGCCTGATATTATGTATGCAACTAGCCTTGTTTCCAAATTCATGGAATCCTCCAAAGATTCTCACTGGAAGATGGCGAAATGGATTCTGAGATATGTTGCAGGAACTCTCAATTTTGGTGTATGGTACACTCAATCTGATGATAATCATCTCTTTGGTTACACAGACAGTGGTTTTGCAGGCAACCTAGATGACAGGAAAAGCACCTTAGGACATGTTTTTCACCTAGGCACGAACCTGATTTCATGGGCATCAAAGAAGCAACCAATTGTATCAATATCTTCTGCAGAGGCAGAGTATGTCACTACTACCTCGGCTTCTTGTCAAGATGTGTGGCTGAGAAGAATATTCAAAGATATGTCACATACATAACATGATCCAACTCCTATATTCTGTGACAACACCTCAACAATTTCTCTATCCAAAAATCATGTGTTTCACAAGAAAAGAAAACACATTGACACTCACTTTCACTTCATCTACGAGCTAGTCAATAATGGGGATATTGCACTTCAATTCTATGGATCTCGAGATCAACTTCCAGATATTTTCACAAAGCCACTGGGAAAATATGTTTTTTTTTTTCAAAGACAACACTTGGGCATCATCAATGCTAATGTTTGTAACTGTTGAGTTTAAGATGGAGTGTTAAATATAATGTAGCCTCAACAGTCTGATTGTACACTGCTAGTTGTCCTGGCCAGTTGTACTATCATTTCTTGATGTTCTTGATTTGCTTGCCTATTTAGCTCATCTATTTTCCCTCTTCTCATTGTACTCTTTTCTTCATATAACTAATATACTGAATACTATTTCTGTTCGTTTTCTGTATTCTTTGCTTCTCACTTTATCAAATGGTAGTAAAAATTAGTTCTTTCAGTATAGAATAGGTTTAAGGTAGGGCTAACCTCTCTACCCCTCTTTATTTATTTTAATTGTCGAATATCTTAGCAGAAAATTAGAATATGAAGATCGAATAGGTGAACTCCTTGGTTTTCACCTATCCCTTCAGTAAATTAAATCAATCACTCTCAATTCAATGATGACACTGTTCTCCTGGGGATAGTCTCAGTGATAATTTCTAGAAGATTTAAAAAGGTTCCTCGTGTATTTCTCATAGCTTCTGGTGGAACACTAAATAGCAAGAAGAATCAAATATATGGTTGAAATATGTCAGGGTACATTAAATTGGATATTTATATTATTATTGGTTTCCCCATGGCAGACAATTGGTCCTTTTTAAAATACTTGGTCATGTCGATCTCCCTTAATTCCCCAACCTCCAAGGCTTGGCATGGATTATTCGGAAAATGGCAACTTGCATCCAAAATTGGGGAGCAAGACAGTTCATTCCTGCAAGTAAAATTGTTCTTATAAAGTCTATTCTCTCTTTACCAACAATTTTTCAATGTGTAGCTCTGTTGGCACCGAAATTTTTGCTTCACAAAATTTCGAAAAATGTTAGAAGTTTTCTTTGGCAAAGGGCCAAAAGAAATACAAAAAAGTTTCATCTTGTGAATTGGAAAACAATTTTTGAAATGTTTGACAAAGATCACTTATATATTAGAAATCCAACACTCATGAATGTTGCACTAGGAACACAATCATCTTGGAGACGTGTCTCAGGATATTTATAATGATAGAAGAGCATCCTCATTTCTAGATATTTCAATGCATCTATAATTTGGTGCATTGACACCCCCCTCAAAATGATAAAGGATCTCCTCTTTCGAAACTTCTAAAATTTGTTGTTCCTTTAATTCAAGCTAATATTTCTTGGTCTATAGGGAATGGAGCTTTAATAATTATATGGACCGATGATATCGTGGCTAAAGTCCCATTAGGGGATAGTGAGGAATTATATCCCCTCAAAGAATGGAGTATCTACCAAGGATTAATAAGGCTAGAAGACATCTCTATTTGCGAAGACAATGTAAAATGGAAAGGATGGAAGTGCATTTCTCCCCCCTATGAATCTTTTGGTCAACCGAGCTCACCCACTAAAATTATTCCTTTCCTTATTGGTTGGACAGGGTGTGCTATCCATTAATATTTTCAAAAATCAACCGACACCACCTTCCGATCCGACCAACTCATTGTTTTGCTGATTCGCCCATTTCTTTGTTTGGTGAAGTATCCATCTTCTTCCAACGTCTTTTGTCAAGGCTTGCTCTTAACTTGTTTTAATCCATATTTGGATTGAATTCACTCCTTCACACATCGTGTGCCCAAGTATCCCTAACTCTCCCCTATATGAATAATTTCATCTCCCTGTTTTCACTGAGTATCATACCTTCTCCTTTTCCTTTGTATCAGACTTCTATTAAAGTGAACGTGCTTGAGCTTGGCATTGCAAGCCTTACAATGGGCCTTCATATGTTCCATTTATTTTGAAGCGGTGGAACACTATCTTTTTTTTTTCATTTTGTTTATCTTCTTAGAACACTTCACAACCATACATGCCCTATCAACTCTATTACAACACAAATCAGGACCGTCCATCTATTAGGACACGTGGAGGCGATCAAAGTGATTCGAGAAATGTCCCGAAAAGAAAAAGTCATCGGCATTTCAGGATTCGAGAGACCAAGAGGTCACATGTTTAAATCGTGAAATCACGAGGAAAGCACACGACCGTCCATCTGCTGGGACACGTGGAAAAGATCAAAGCAATCAGAAAAATCTCGACTGGACAGCGCCATCGGAAAATCAGCGATCGCGGAATCGAGGAGACAGAAAACCTCCACATCAAAAATCGTGAAATCCCAATTCACGATATCCCAATAAGATCTAGACCGTCAGATCGCAGCACGATTTGGACTGTTGAAAAGTTCAAAGGCAATTTTTCGCGTTTCGGCATTTTGAAAGACAAAAGAATGGGAAAATCCCATAGCGCCTTAACATTAAAGCACGTGGTCACATTGCAAGCAGACCAAGGGCCAATTCAAGCCCTATAAGCTCCTATCGGCCATCGGCACATCAACCATCGATAAATCGGCGTTTCTGAGATCAGAGGTAAATACGAATTTTTTCCCTCTATTTCTTCTGCAAATATTTTTTGAAATGGCATCTTCTAGCAACCTAGGACCAACTCAGGGTCCGATACTTCTGGGAAAGAACTATGAGTTCTGGTCTCTTCGAATGAGGTCATTCTTGCAAGCACAAGAGTGCTGGTAACCAGTGGATCTTGTCTATGTAGAACCAGATCCATCCGCCCTCACTGCCATGACAAATGCCCAGAGAATTGCTCAGGCAACTTTGAGGACCAAAGAAAACAAAGCAAAATTCTGGATACAGAATTCTGTGGATGATTCGATTTTTTCGAAAATCACAGGCACTGGTACTTCCAAACAGGCCTGGGACATCCTCAAAACGTCCTACCAAGGAAATGACAGGGTAAAAACAATTAACCTACAGTCCTTGTGGACACAATTTGAGACTCTCAGGATGACAGAGTCTGAAACTGTGGATCAGTTCATGACCAGAGTCATGGGAATCGTGAACCAGATCAGACTGATTGGTGAAACCATCACCGATCAATGAATTGTTGATAAAATTCTCAGAAGTCTTCCCAAGAAATTTGAAATGGTTGTCACAACCATCCTTGAATCCAAGGATTTGTCAAGATTTTCAACAGATGAACTAATTAGTTCTCTCGTGACACATGAGACAAGACTACATCTCACAGATGAGTCAATCTCAAATTCCTTCCAATCTCAATTCTCATTCAGAAGAGGGAAAGGCAGAGGAAGAAGTAGAGGAAGAGGGAACAACCAGGGTAACCCTCATACCAGTGGCAGAAATAGACAACAATATCCCAATCCCAATTTCCAAGGTCACAGACATCAACAACAAAATCACCATCATAATTTCTAGCCTCAAAGAGGTAGAGGGAGAAGGTCGAATGACAAATCGAGCATTCAATGTTTTTACTGCAAAAAGTATGGGCACTATAAATCTGAATGCAGGAAGAAGCAAGCAAATCAGATCTCAGGCAGAGCACATGTGTCAAATCACACGGGAGAAAACTCAGGAGGTATGTTTCTCTCATGCCACAAAACTGAACAACAACCTAAATATCTTTGGTTGCTGGACAATGGCTGCAGCAATCAGATGACAGGTAACAGAGAATTACTTTCCATCATTGATTCTTCAATTTCATCTAATATTACCCTTGGAAATGACTATTTAGTCAAAGTTCAAGGAAGAGGAACTGTTCCTATTCTTACTAAACAGAATGTAAAGAAAGACATATCTAATGTCTATCATTTTCCATTCTTAAAACATAACTTGTTAAGTGTAGGAAA
>ML833242.1:24025-46431 GCA_009831015.1 Picea engelmannii
ATTCTCATTGGAGAATGGCAAAACGAATTTTGAGATATGTTGCAGGAACTCTCAATTTTGGTTTATGGTACACTCAATCTGATAGTAATCAACTCTCTGGTTACACAGATAGTGACTTTGCAGGAAGCCTAGATGACAGGAAAAGCACATCAAGATAGGTTTTTCAACTGGGCACGAACCTGATTTCATGGGCATCGAAGAAACAACCAATTGTATCCATATCTTATGCAGAGGTAGAGTATGTAGCTGCTACCTCAGCTTCTTGTCAAGCTGTATGGCTCAGAAGATTATTGAAAGACATGTCACAAACAGAACTGGATCCAACTCCTATCTTCTGTGACAACACATCAGCAATTGCATTATCCAAGAACCATGTGTTCCACAAGAAAAGTAAACACATTGACACTCGGTTTCATTTCATACACGAGTTAGTCAATAATGGCGACATTGCACTACAATTTTGTGGTTCTCGAGATCAGCTTGCTGACATCTTCACAAAGCCACTAGGAAAGTCAGTTTTTGACTTCCAGAGACAGCACTTAGGCATAGTCAGTGCTGTTGATTGTAACTGTTGAGTCTAAGAGGGAGTGTTAAATATATTGTACCCTCAACAGACTAACCGTACACTGCCAGTTGTACTGGACAATTTTACTTTCTATTTCTGTCTTGCTTGAGCATATATAAGCTCAGTTATTTCCTATTGTTGGTATCTCCTCAGAACTCTTCAGTACTTCAACTTACTTCAGTTCTATTCTGTACTTCTTCATACATTTGAATATACTGTTCTTTTCTCTCTGCATTTCTCTATGCTTCACAATGTATCAAATATTACTAGTAAGTACCATCTTATATTATAATATTGTACATAGATACATTGACGTAATAACATGCATTGGAATTCACTAGTTCACAACTTTGTGTAAAGATGCATGAAAAAAATACAAGATTTCAAGAACTTATAGGATGAATATTTAAAACTGAGATAAGATTGATAAGATTGATATAAAATTTCGTGAATAATAATTATGCTCAATTTTCTTGCATGGTAAGTTGAGAACTCTCCTAGATTGATCCCCTCTACAGTGAAATACTTATTAACATTCATGTCATTTTGAACAATAAAAAAATAATCTAACAAGAAGCATGGTTTCACCTTTAGAAGTGGTTTCTAAATGAGTATACATAACAAAAAGGTATGAATAAGGAGTAAAAAAAAAAAAAATCTTGATGAAGTGATAGATTATGCCCTTAAATATGATATTCAATATACCTTTTTTTATTCTATCTGTGAAGAAAAAGTTGAGTGAGTTGCAGACCAAGGTCAGACAGAACATATGATACCCTACATGTGAATGATGCAGAGCAATCCATAGACCTTAAATCCATATGATCCTGACATTGAAGAACCATAGATCCAATAGGATCAAACACAAAAGCATCTCTAGTTGCATCATCCTTAGTCATTTAACCACCCATTCAAGTAGCACCTAGAGTAAGACTAGAGAGAAAAACATGGGTTACCCGGTTCGAGTTCTTGACCGATACCTAGAGAAAGACCCATAAGTCAAGAGAGAAACATAACTAGGATCTATAGATTATACCACTTGAGAAGATCGAATAAGAGCACCAACAAAATCTTGTCCAAAACCATACACACACATATATATATACCTACCAACAATACTAGTTCTTGAGCCACCAACATGCCTCCTTTTTGTTGACCAAATAATAGAAGAAAATATAGGAGCAAGATAAGTAATTAAAGGAGCAACGCCATATCTACCACCTTGTGCAAAAAAATGTAACATCTAACCTAGTGTACCTTCCATTCGAAGATAAAGATCCAAAACTTCATGCTCGTGATATAGGTCCTTACTATTGTGACTAATACTTTGGTTTGTGATATAGAGATTCCAATGAAGGAGCTTTTCAATGGGTAACAAATCCTTGTTGAATGAGTAAATAAATACGTTACACTCTAAAGAAAAGACAAACATTATCACTTACGTATATATGTATCTAACCGACATCAAGATCAATATATGTGTTCTATGAGTATAATAGACCCTTAGATCATTGCATGTGTGAGCATGCATTATCTCCACTGATGGCTAAGTCTTGGACTTCATTAACATGCTTGGAAAGTCAATTATTTATTCATTATCTCCCTTAATATTTGGGTGGAAAGCATGAGTTATATCCACCCAAGAATAAGCCATATACTTTATTTACATTCTTAGTGAATAATTATGTATTCATCTTGTCCCTTCCGTAATATTTGAATGCTAAGTCACCAGGAATTTCTTGAGACTTGTCGCAATTTAACCTTACCTGCACTCAACTTACTATAAGGGCTTATTTTTTGCATTTCCCATTGTTGAATAACAAGGCAGGGGCTTACATATTTTCAGCTCCCTTGGTTCAATATCACTCACTAAGTGAGATTGTAAGTAAACGAAACACACCATGATAGATAATTCTACACAAAAAACAAATCATTCATGTCTCATAGCCATCACCACGCATAAAATTATGCCATTACTTTTATAGACTAGTAGTCATTATTTAGAAGGATTTTCTAGGGAAACAACATTTATTGTATTAGATGAAACAAATCATTCATGTCTCATAGCCCTCACCACACATAAAATTATGCCATTAATTTTATAGACTAGTCATCATTATTTAGAAGGATTTTCTAGGGAAACAACATTTATTGTATTAGATGATGGTTTTTTTAAGTACTACATGCCTTTTCAGACTTTTCCAATGTTATAAATATTGATAAATATCACATTCCTTTTTTACTTCATTACAATTGAGAACTTAAATTTTGGGTTAGTATTTATGTGATTTAAAAAAAATCATATCAATCTTAATAGTTTCATTTACGTGTTGTGTTAACATTTATGTTATATTTTTTTAGATCATAAATTGTATTTAGGTGGTTTTTCTAACTCATATTTAGATTGTATTTTAAACATTACAATTCACTTTTCTATTCATTTTTTTCCTTTCAAATATTTTTGTTTTAAAAATCTTTCTTTAGAATGTAGATGTCTTTTTATTAAAAAATCTTGTCGCGATTATTTACATCCTTCTTTAGAATGTAGATGTCTTTTTATTAAAAAATCTTGTCGCGATTATTTACATCCAAAAAAATTAAGGGCGTACAAATATGTGCAAAAGGGAATTTTTTCAATCATTAATAGTGGAAAGGGTCTTTTTGTAGCATTATCTAAAAAAAATATGAATTAATAAGTGATAATTTATTCACATATGCATTAAGTTATTTAATGTATGTAAAGATTTTTCTTTTTATGTAAAATTTCATAAACATAATAAATACATACTAACAAAATACCTCTTCCCTAGTTTGTTGAAGTTGATTAGTTTCCATGTAGTCTTGCTAGTAGTAGGAAGATCTTTCGGAAAATTATTTTTCTTCTTTCTGAAAGTGAAACAACAAAATTATTCTCCGAGCCAACTAGGATCCTAGTCGAATTCTTAGCTCCAAGAAACCTTTCGGTTTCTTGGCCCTTCATGCCGGTGAAACAAAGAACAACAAATAACATATGCTCTAAGAATAAAATCCCAATAAATATATTTTCCAAGAATTATCCAAGATCTCAACATACTCAAAACTCTCAACCTCCTCCCCCTTGATCGCCACTTCATCTTCCTATTTATCATGTTTCCATACCTGATTCCCCAAGTGTCCTCAACCACCCTCATTATTAGCCATCAACCTCCATTATCTAGATATTTTTTGGGGGAAATTTAAAATAAAATAAAATATAAATTACCTATGTAAAATGACAATAAATAAAATTCAAATTATTTCTTCTCATACTAGCTTATAAATGCAACTTGATATTTTCCTCAAATTTACATGTGACAACCCACCATAGTCATTTAATTCATCATACCAACCATCAATTAATGTCAAAGAAGGTATTTAATACTACATGATATTTTTCTATGAAATATAATTGACATATCATTTAACCAATAATTTAAATAGTTGATAATCTATTTTGATAATTAATACATTAATTAATTGTACTAGTATACATGTGCAAGGTATGTGTATGTATATTGTCGTCACATATCTTATGCATGTACTAACGATAAACAACCACCAACTCTAGTGCATAGTTCATGTATGATCACATTAAGGCATGCAAGACAGAATATCAAGTAAATGCATCAATTAATAATCCTAACGAACTAAATTACAATAATTTATCAATAACTAATTATTACACTTAAAATATCAAAAGGGAATCAAAAGAGGGTTTGAAAAATGGTAGAAACCAAATGTGTAAATAATAATGGCACATCTAATCCCTAATAATTATTCTCTATTAACATTGAAGTATCCTTCCATCCTTAATGACTTCCATGTTCCATCCTATCATTTCCTCTGTTGGACTAAGATGGAGAGTTAACTATCTTGACTTAACTCCCGATAGAACCCCTAAGTGGAAGTGTCGTACATCTCGACCAAGATTCTCGAATAAAAAACTAGCAGTTTTCATCACACATCTATGGGAGTGTGACTTTGCACAACCCTCCCCCGACTCTAGGTTTTAGAGGATACACGATGGGAAATACCTTCACCCCTCATGATAGAACTATGGTCAACACCCTATATGGATACATACTATGAAACTGTTGTTCTTAGATTCATGTCATCAAAAAACCAATGTGGGCAAGTTGTGCATCCTGTCAAAATCACACTTACCACAGATCATAGACATATTTCAAATCATAAGTTAAATAATAAGTGAAACTTATAACATGCAATATCTTTTTTTATTTTTAAGACATCCAATTTACCTCACCACTACAATCATTTGGCTATCACATAACTCATCAACCTATAGATTATTTCATCAATAACTCATATCAATGCATATACACCACAATTTCATATAATAATCCATACATACATTAACTTTCAATTAAGAAATGCATATTTACATGTTTAATCAAATCACATAATGATCAATATCTAAAACATATAACACTAAAAATAAAATTATGTAACAGATAAATAGGTCTAGATGTACACCTTTAATTGAGTATGCTAAATAAAATACCAACCCATTGTTTCAATATTTATTTTGATACTTTTACTTTGTATTAATTTGCTTTCATATAAGTTTCTAGCATCATGTATTTTTTTTTTTTTGCTCTTTCAAAATATGAACTTATGGATATATAAATGGACTTTGGAATAAAAAACTTATGGATATATAAATGGACTTCGGAATAAAAAATAAAGATTTGTTGAATAGTAAAGGAAAGGGTTATATAAACTTGGGGATATATAAATGGACTTGGGAATAAAAACCTTATGGATATATAAATGGACTTTGGAATAAAAAATAAAGATTTATTGAATAGCAAAGGAATGGGTTGTATAAACTTATGGATATATAAATGGACTTGGGAATAAAAAACTTATGGATATATAAATGGACTTTGGAATAAAAAATAAAGATTTATTGAAGAGTAAAGGAAAGGGTTGTGGTTACTGTGATAGAGCGAAAATGCATGGAGAAGAAGCATATTTACATGATTATATATATGATAAAAGATAAAGTTTGATTATATATGATAAAAGATATGGTTTGATTTGTGGTTGTCATTTATAAAGAGAAAAACTTACAAATCAATGAATATAATTAAGTAAAAAAAGTGTGGTAAATCCTTGAAGATCCTTTGCTAAAACCAATGAGATCGCAATACTTAAATTCGAGTTAGTTGAAGAAGCTATCACCTAGTGAGTTTCATCGTATAGGGGAATATGTTTCTATGTTTAAAGAGGATATGGGGTATTCTATATAGCATGGTGTTCATTATTCTCTGTACTTTATATTTCATCAAATATATAAAATTGTTTGGCACAAATTAAGTAGATTCAACGTTGAAATATATTAAAAGTTTTGTTTGGGAAATTTAAGATCTAAAAGATAGGAAAATGTTGTAGAACTTCATCAAAGGGATAACAATGATCCCATTTCTACGTTTAGATCTTGAAATTTGTTTTAGCATGCAAAAATAGAAGGAAGAGGAAAGAATTCCAAGAAAAAATTCAAGTAATATGGTTATTATGGTGTAATGTGGTTATTATGGTTAATATGGAGAGACAACCCATTTTCGAAATTGATGAATTTGGTAAATATGTTTACAAAGTTGGAAAGTAAGAGTAGTGAGCAGCAGCCTCGAACTTCTAGAAAAGATCATGTTTTACTTGTTTATACATTTTTATTATTGCATTGAATGTAGCTTGGTGCTCTACAACCCAATAAGTGGAAGATGTTGGGGTGTTAGAATTATGTTAGATAACACTACATTTAAAAAAAAGTTTCCTCAATTTTTTAGAAAAATTATAATAATAAAAATAAAGTGGACTCGATTGAAAAACAAAATTACATGCATCGTGAAGTCTATTCAATTAAATAAATAATATTAATAATGCTCAGTTAAAAAAAAACAATTACACACACTGTGCAAAACTTGACATGAAATAAAATAATAAAAAAAATTATACTTTAAAAAATTAGATCCCTCTTGATGTTCGATAAATCTATGTTTACTATGGATCTATGTTGATATATTTTTGCTTTGTATCTTAGTATTAAGTAAAATAAAGTTTTGGTTTTGATGCACCACATCATATGAGACAAATAGCCCTTTACATTCTTTCCTTATAAATGTAAATGATATGATCATCATTACACATATCATTACATACATATGGAAAATAGTAATACATTTCAAATTGTTGGTGCATGTAATAATGTTTCGCAATAAGCATGATCTCAAGGTTATAACATCTAAATTGATAATGACACATAAAAACACCTCTCAGTTTCAAAAATTGTATCCTTGAACTCATTTATCACAATACATATATTGATAAAATCAACCATATGGTTTGGTCATTTGAATTTCCAAAGCATTCAACTAATTTCAACATATAGTTTTAATCGTGTTATTTCTTTGATGACTCCTAAATGTGATGCTCGTGATGATTATCTATAATGGAGAATACCTCTCTTTCTTTCTAGGTATAAGTATTTTTAAACTTTTTTTAATGATATTTCAAGAAATAAATCAATTAAACTTTTGATGATATTTCAAGGCATAAATTAATTAAACTTTTAAAGATTAAAAGTGAACTCATGGAAAAGTTTAAAATTATTTTATTGAAAACTAATCTTCTCACATCCTTGATGATGACATCTCAAGAAAGAAATCAATTAAATTTCTAAAGATTAAAAATGAACTCAAGGAAAAGTTTAAAGTTTAAATTATTTGTATGGAGAACCAATCTTCTCACATCCTTGGAAAAGTGTAAAGTTTAATTTTTTTTAATTGAGAACCAATCTTCTCACATCCTTGATGATGATATCTCAAAGAATAAATCAATTAAACTTTTAAACATTAAAAGTTAAGTCATGAAAAAGTTTAAAGTTTTAAAATATTTTATTGAGAACTAATCTTCTCACATTATTTATTATTAGGATAGACAATGATATTTGAGGGAATAAATTAACTAAACTTTTAAGATTAAAAGTGAACTCATGTAAAAGTTTAAATTTTTGAAATTTTTGAGAAACAATATTCTCACACCATTGATAATGTTCCGATAGACAATGTTCTGAATTGTTAACAGAGTATTTGAGGCATTCCATCTACAACAGTCGGTATTATATCAACATACAATGCCTTACACTTCCGAACAAAATGGTATACTTGAACATAAGAAAAAGACCTCGATGCAAATAAAACAATCTATAATAGATGGAAAAATATTTGGGAAAAGGTACTTCCACATGATTGATATATAATTAACTATACTTATATTGTAAAAAATGCGACTTTGAAATAAGCATGGAGTAGGTAGAAGCCTACTACTATTCACTAATCACTTTGATTAATATTTTTCTCACCTTGATTAATATTTTGCTATCAATGAGAAGTGGGAAAGTTATTCTAAAATTGACAAATGTATCTTTGTAAGACATAGCAAGGAATCAAAATCATAAAAATTCTTGTAATTTGAGAAGAGTCATGTCCTTGTTTGAAGGGATGTAAGAGAACTTTTATCCTAATACTCCTCACTCCACTTCTCACAAACGTTTGATGCATCCACTTTTATTTCTATTATTTTTTTTGTATGACTTAGTAATCAAATTGATGTTGGGAGTTTGTTTTAGGAAATACAAGTTTCATGAGAGTGCACAAGTAGATGATGAGGCTTTAATTAATAAAACAAAGAAGCTCCATGACATATATCAAGAACAAGTCTTTATATGGAAATATGGAATCATGTTCTCTATAGGTGTGTTATGCACATTACTATTCTCATGCCTTGAAATCATGTTCTTTGGAGGTGTGTTATGCACATTACTATTCACACATCGCAAAAAATGTTTAGCTAAGAATTAGCGAGAAATGCAATGATAAGTTAATACATTATGAAGAAATACTCTTGATATTTTACCACTCTTAGTTTAGTGAATAATTTTGTTAGTTGTAAATGTTGCACATTACTAAGTTTACATTTGATAGTGAGGTAAATAATTATATGGATCAATTATATTATCATAAAAAATTTCAATTGTAGCCAAACATGACATGTTAAGATTGTGATTTTTGTTCCTACAGGATTTCGATGAATAAAACGTCAAATGGATGTTAACAGAATTTGTTTATATTTTCTTCCAAATTAAGATGTCTATTTTTTTAAGGAAAAAAATGAAAGAAATTGTGACAACCCCGTTCATCAAATCTCATTGAGTGAGTAAAACAAGGAATAAACATTATTATGTTAAACACAACTATCTTTACAACCCACTCCCAAAAATTTCCTTTCAATTTATTTTATTATTTTTCTTTATTATTTAAAAGATCATTGATTATTAAACAATACCCGCACCAATTACAAATTAGTTCATTAATAATTTCTTAGGCCTAACACACTAAATAAAAATCTATCTAGTAATCCATACCACTAGTAAAAATTAAGTATCTATCTAAGGTGTAAGCATCTATCCACATTACCTAAAGATGCACGATTTGCGCCTTTAACATAATGTCTAAAACTAAGAGTCATAGATTTAATTCCAGAATTCATTAATAAAATCATTAACGCCATTCTCTATCTAATCGTCAATTTAAGTTCCATTATAACACATATTACAATCTCAGGACTCCACCAATTACTAACATGACAAGACTACCAATTCTTGCAATAAATATATCTAAATAAAATTTTAACTTACTCATCAATTTTTTTATTTTTATTTTATTTTTATTTATTTTAAAAACATCATAATGAATGTAATTTCCAAATTACACAAAGTCACACAATTAGTCAAGGATTATTAATAATACAACTTTTATAGAATTTGATGATTAAACTAAAATCTATGCGATAATATCAATATAATAAATTTTGACTTCGTTATATAAAAACTTAAAGGAAGTCATTCAATCCATAAAATTTTTTCTTCCTTTCATTTACATAACTTAATCATTTGTCCTTTTCTTTTGTTTTATAAATTCCTTAATTATAAATAATTTAATAAAATCATTGACAGGAAGATTTTATTATAACTCATCAATTCCTTAACATAAATATTCAATCCATTTCGCGTTTATGTAACTATATTATAGTATGTCTATATATATAGAGTGCATGATTAATCAAGGAATGGTTCGATGGTATTTAAGGAATAAGGTAATTAATTTACCCGTAAAGCTCTAAACTAGAGATTGCTAATATGTTCCAAAAAAAATGGTAGCCTCTAAACTCTTTTAAGCGTCTACTGGTTATCGTTACTAACTAACTGATTCGTACCCTATCTTTACACCAACATTCCAAGTCAAGGAAAAATGAACTAACTTCTAGTATAAGATTACGATCACCACTTCTCATAAATCAATTAATTCCACTATAATTTAATTTAAGATGACTAGGGATCTCTTCGGATCCACAACCACCAACGGTCTACTGAGAAAATTTACGGTTTAAGTCAGCCACGTCCAGATCGCTCTCCATGCATGGAGCCTCATCCAGAACGTCGACTGTATCAACATTGGAATATAAAATGATTAAATAATTGTTAAAATAGATATTTGAAATTATGAAATTAGCAACACGTGAATTGCATATTTTTATTATGGAGTTTGTATTCATTAGTTTAATGAGTTACTTGGAGTTCGTATTCATTAGTGACTCTGTCCAGCTGGCCTTAACCTGTACTTATGCTGGTCGTCAATCAACCGTTTAAACAATGCAATACCCTTTTTATTTTTTTTTCAAGTGAAATTACTCCATTATATATAAGGTATATAATTGTTTTCAATAGCACTGTAGCCCGTCATAGTTGTAAGTGGAAAAACCAATTAACATGATAGTTCATCATATATTTAAAGGGATATGCGCGTGGTGATACTTAGAAAATTGAGCTTCCAAAATATATAATCATCATACATGACAGGTCTGTATGTTGCGGAGCGTGAAGCTACCAGGTGCAGGGAGAATTGTTGTGAGGGAAGATAGGTTTTAAGGTAAGGCATGAAGACGTACGCCGAGTGCTGGAGTATAGGGCACAGGAATAAAGGACGCAGAGGAACAAGCAAGACGCTCAACAATCAAAACACCCAGGTAACATGAAGACGCCCAGCAACAAAAAAAAAACGCCCAGGTAACAATGGATACGCCCGGTAATCAAAAACACACTCCCAGGTAACAATGAGTACGCCCGGTAATCAAAAACATGCCTCGGTATAAAAATAAATGCCACTGTATGGAACAACGCTCAATGTAGCAATAATGTTGTAGGTAAAAGAAAACAGCCAATGTAGAACGCAGATCCAAGTAAAAACGCCCAATGTATAAACAATAAAATTTTGAGCGAACACTAAGAGTGTCCATTTAATCCTGGAACTGTTCCATCCACCACCTAAATAAAATTGTCCATCCACCTAAATAAATTGGTGCCGAAACTAACTGACTAAAACTTCTTGTTGTCTATTTATTGTCATATACAAAAATGAAGTACACACACGATACTATGTAATGATACTATGTAACGATACCATGAAGTACACAAATGATACTATGTAACCAGAAACTTTCAAACGAAGGAGAAATACTCAATTTATCATGAATCGAACAATTTCATAAGACGCTAATTCTGCAATTAGATGAATAATACCTTTCAACTTACGAACTGTAAAAATCTCAACACAAGAAGTTGTATCCCATTTTATGAACATTAATAGCTGGTGTATCTGGTTAAATTCGCAAAATATTGGCAGTGCAAACATAGGTGGGGTAAAGTATATTGGTTGTGTAATACAAAAATTTATTCAAACTGATCCAGACCATTATATTCAGCAAATTCATTTACAAACACTTCGTCATCTCGTTAATAACCGAGGTAACTAACCATATTGTCAGAGGCAATCGCATGCATTATAGTCTATTGAATTTACAATTCATACCTTAGCCACTCGCCCGCTTCGGAGACGTTTCGCGCTTCGTGCCGTGTCCACTCTCCTTGCCGCTCCCACTCGCCGACCGCAGAAAACTCACCGGTACCTCCCAGCCAAACGCTAGGGGTACTCTGCTTCCCCCTTAGCCCCCCGAGCCGTAAAGGGGGCACACAAGAACCAGAGATAGACTAGCGTCTCAGCTCACCTCCACGACTGAGCTACCACTCCAACACAGCTGAGATATACCCAACTCCTCACAAGCAACCCGTCAAGCCACAATTTGGTAGCGTAACGTTACGCTCATCGTTCTCCACCTTCTTCCTTCCTTTCCCCTCCTTTTATAGAATTTTGAGACTGACCTAATTCATAAATCATTAATTAATTAATTTTTAATGAAAACCCTCTAAACGTTCTTCGTTGTCCAAGTGTCACTCATCCCTAGGGTTCTCCAAAATTAATTTCTTTTTAATATTTAAAAGACTCCATTCCCTTACTTCCTCAAAATTTCTCCTTAAATTTATCCTTAAATTACTCCTTAATCACTCCATAAATTACTCCTTAATTTACTCCTTAATCACTCCTTAAATTACTCCTTAAATTACTCCTTAATTTACTCCTTAAGTTTCTTTAATTTTATTATTTAATTTTCTCTTGTTATTTTTATTTTTGAACCCAAAAGATAAATGTCGTTTTTAATCTTTTCAATATATTTCTAACTTCCTAGCTTTTATACTCCCCCACTTTAATAAATTTTATTCCTTCTTTATCGTTTAAAGGCTATGGGTTTCACTTAAATTAATTCCCTCATTACTTTACCCCCTCTACTTTTAAGAAGACTTTAATTAACACCTAGGAGGGTTTTAGTTTACGCCCTAGGTTTATCTTTGTAGAATCTTTTCTTAGGGCTTGTCAAATTTAACTTGGAGATGTTTTAATTTAGGTTTTGATTTGAACAGGGCGACAATTTAATTAGGGGAGTCATTTTAAGAATTTATCAGGCGTTAAGATCTTAGGGTCATTTAAGTTGTCTCCTCATCATCATCCATGCGACGTGCCCTTCAGGACGCACTACGTGCTCCAAGGGTGCCACTCGCCTTGTTTGCTTCCATTGCGCAACGTGCCCTTCAGGATGCACCACGTGCTCCAAGGGTGCCACTCGCTGACTTTCATTTCCTTGCGCGACGTGCCCTTCAGGATGCACCATGTGCTCCAAGGGTGCCACTCGTTGACTTGACGGATTGGTAGACTCTATAACCCCTGGAGTCAACACTCCGCCAGGTGAACTTGTGGGAGACTAAGGGATCTAAGGAATAAGGCCCCTACCTTATTGCGCGCCCCTTAGAATCATCGTGAGCGACTGATGCAGTCTGCCCTCACGACATCGTGGATCCTCTCGAACTAGATAATTGTTAACCTACAGTTCGAGCCATAGTGGGAGTGCTAATAGCCTATGGCAGGGCTGCTGTCACACCTCTCCCTCAATCTCTCTGGAACTCGTGTGTGGCTCCTTTACTCCATATGTGAGTCTGGTCGGCAAGCTATCGTCAACCTGCATCATCAACCATCATGTCAGATCATGTCAACAACATATCATAAGATCAATAGCATATCATCAAAACGAAACAATATCATCGTAAATGAAACAATTCAAATAGCCCACTCCCTGACTCAATCCGAAGTCCAAGGGAGTTCCACCGATGCCTCTGCATCCTCAAGGTCCGAAACCCTGTACACTCAATGAAACTGAGTCAACAGCACCTGTCTGCATTCAACGTAGTAAAAACATCCTATCATAAATAAAAATGCATCATCATCAAGGTTAAGTGGTTCATCATCATAAAAATCCAGATCACTTGCAAGCAAGTGTCCTCAAAAATAAGTTTTGTCAGTGCGCCAGAGCGGGATGTTACATACACCCCCTCTTGGTCTAAACTTTGTCCTAAAGTTTCTCAGTATCGATGCCAAAATAAATGTACCACAATATCATAAGTATCATAGTATCATAACTCTATCTATCAAACAAAAGGGAAACTGCTGGCGCATAGCATATGCGTCCTCCCAGGTCGTCGAGTGCGGACTATAACTGTCCCACTGGACCTTGACCTGATCTACCATTTGATGTCGTAACTGTCGAACGCGCTGATCTAAAATACGGACTGGCTCAGCTGTGAGCGCTCCCTCATCCGATACCTACAAGGAACTCAAGTCAATCATGTGTGTAGGATCACAAACCTAATGTCTCAAAACAGATACATGAAAAACATCATGCATACGCCTCAAAGAATCAGGCAAGGCTAGTCGATAGGCCACGGGCCTCTTTCTCTCCACAATCTCGGAAGGTCCCACGAACCTAGGAGAGAGTTTAGCTCCCTTTCCAAACTTGATCGAACTCTTATGTGGTTTAACCCGCAAGAAGACTTGATCACCGACCTCGTAAATACGGTCGACTCGGTGCGCATCGACATAACTCTTATGTCGATCCTGCGCTACCTTTATCCTTTGTCTTATGGTTTGTATCTTCTCTTACATTTCCTGGATCGCTTCTGGTCCCACCAGAACCATATCCTCAAGCCGATCCCAACTCAAGGGCGTCCGACATGGCCGCCCATAAAGAAACTCAAACAACGCCATCTTAATGGTGCTCTGGTAACTGTTGTTATAAGCGAACTCTACTAGAGGCAAGAATTCCTCCCAACGTTTTTGTTGGTCCATCATCTACAAGCGCAACATGTCTTCCAAGGTTTGGTTCATTCGTTCTGTCTGTCCATCAGTCTCTGGGTGATACGCAGTACTAAAGTTTATTTGAGTTCCCAAGGCCTCTTGGAAACTCATCCAACATCGTCCAGTAAACACCGACCCTCTATCAGATATAATATTCTTAGGCACGCCATGTAGCCTCACAATCTCACTAATGAAAACTCTCGCTATGTCAGGTACCTGATACGTTGTACGCACCGGAATAAAGTGAGCACTCTTTGTCAAAGTGTCCACTACTACAAAAATCGAGTCGTGTCTCCTTGCCGTCAGTGGCAATCCAACAATAAAATCCATCGAAATGACTTCCCATTTCGATTCCAGAATCGCATGTGGTTGAAGTAATCCTGCCGGGTGTCTATGTTCCTCCTTTACCTGCTGACACTCTAGACATCTAGTCACAAAGTTGACTATGTCGGCCTTCATTCCTTTCCAGAAGAACAAGGGCTTAAGGTCTTCCCTCATCTTCGTAACTCACGGGTGAGCCATGTAAACTGCTCTATGAGCCTCGCTCAGGTTCAACATCCTCAACTCGTCGTTTGGCGATATGTAAATCCAACCTCTAAACCTCAATAAACCATCGCTATCAAATGACTATCCCTCAAATCGTGGTACCATCATAGTGTTTTGTCCGATAAAATCCTCGACTTCCTTGTACCAGTCATCGTCACGTTGTAAAGTGAGAATCTTCTCACGTAGATTCGTTTGAAGAGGCAACACCGAAAAGATGCGTGGTCTCTGACTCAAAGCATCCGCCACTCAGTTCATTGTTTCTTGATTTACCTCATTTATATTGAATTCAATATTCAAGCATAGATCCTCCAAAAAATTCCATAGATTATTTTTTTTATTTTGTTCCCTTTTTTGAAGGAGGACAAGCACAAGCATGGTGATATGTGCCTCGTAAATGTCCTAGAAGATGACATATCTTTTATCTAAGTGATTTTGTTCATTTTTTCCTAGGAATATAAGCTCAAGCATGGGGACAAGTGCCTTGTAAATGTTCTAGCATATGACATATCCTCCACGTAAATGATGTGTTCTCCTAATCCAATATTTTTGTGCATTTAAAATTCTTCCATGTGACCCCGATTCTAGCGCCCATCATAACCAATGTTCCCAATCCAACTACAAGCTATATGGCAATTGGATGATCTACCACACCATATGAGACATTAAATAACATTAAAGGGACCATAAATTTTCCAAGTATAACCTTCAATTTCACAGGGATTGGAAAAGTCAAACTCATGAATGAGACTCATAGCTAGGACTCGAACATGAGAAAGGGATGTAGAAATCAACGTCTCTGATCCAATTGTAATATAACTCCACTGACAATGGAGAAATTTCTTATTATGAAAGTGAAACAACAACTCAACCCTTCATTGGATAGAATTTTTCAACATTTACTCTATTTTAATGACAGGGGTATGCATTCCAACCTCCACCTTATTCAAATTAAAGTCCGTTCCCTAAGTATCAAAACAATGTCATGGGAAAGGAATACCCACCCCCATTCTATTTCTCTCCGAGAGCTGGAAAATTTGCAGAGAAAGAAAGGAACCTTCTTTGGGGTAGACAGTCATAGAGGTCAACGAAATATGATTAGGAGAGCCTTCTCCTAGCACAAGGGTGATAGGAGATTTAAGAGAAAGAGGTTTAGTTAAACTAGACGAAACACGATGAACAGGGAGCCATCCTATCTTGCACACATCCAAATTCAGAGCCTTCCTCTCCCATGCACACATAAGGATGCCATTTGAATCCTATTATGCTCAAACCATTCCAACAACCATGTAATCCTTGGAGGCTCTCGAAGAATATGTCCTTCAAGAAAGGAAACTAACTCTAGAAAGTGATGTGGGTGCATAGATGATCACTTGGATACTAGACACCGTGTCATTAGGTTCAGGGAGACTAAGTAATACAGAATGATTGATCTATATTGGCATATTAAGAAATTGCTAGGAGAATTCTTAAATAAAATCAAGTATCTTTCAATGAAATTTCCATGCACATGGAATATATTTAATTGCAAATGGAGTATCTTTAATTTCAGATAAAATCTATGGACAAAAAGTCATCCATTCTAGTAGAAAGCACAATGGGAATCCTCTTTGGAGACCCTAGTGATGAAAATCCCATGCCCGAAGAAGTGTCACTCCTCCATATAATATTCTATGGTCACTCTTTTAAATAGTTGTTTTTTGTATAACTTTTGTAGCCATCTTGAAAGGCATATGGTAAAAACTATACACATAAATCATAGGCAGTAGAACATAACTGATAGTTTCCATTTTGGGAACTTCAAAGACTCAAAAATCAATTGTATTGTTACTAGTCAGGCCTCCCAGATTGTAGGAAGGAAACAAACCACATGAAATTTTGTCAATGTAATTTTTTGCATATATTAGAAATTAGAAATATAATTATATAGCCTAAAAAATATTATTCTTTCATCTCAGAACTATTTTTTCTGAAAGATGGTTACTCATGTTTATATCAAGACAGATACATGCATATGTGCACAAAGATACAATTTTATGTAAGTCCCCAAAGCATTATCAATATCGTAAAAAATGATAAATACTATAAATGTGATGGAAAATTTGGTAAATGAACCCAAACCAACATTTTGGGAATTAACATAGTGTTAGGATAATATTCTAGGAATAAAGGAGTGATAAAACTTATTGTTCTTCCCTAAAACCAAGGACCTTCCTCAAACACTTCCTAATAATCAACATGATCACATAACTCAACAATAAAAATCCATTGGGACATAGAGATCTCAAATTTCTTTTTCAAGTTTAATGAAATGAGTGAAACAATGCCAAATTAAAAGTCATTGGGGCACACATAGATCTCAAATTTCTTTTTCAAGTCTAATGAATTGAGTAAAACAATGCCAAAGTATGGTGCCAGTAGTCATTAAATATTTAGATATCACATAATTTTCATATAGTAAGTGTAAATGGGTTACCTCCAATGTTACAATGTTCAAGGGTGGCACCTCTTCATTATAACCCACTATATAAACACTATAAATAACTCAAAACTTAGAGGCATTTAGATTGTTAAATTTGTTTCTTACTAGATTTACAAAAAATATTGATAATTGAATATTTTCATTAGCTATAGTCACAAAACAAACAAAGATTAACCTTAAAAAAAATAAGACATGAACTGCCTAGAAAAACCTAATTGTTGCTTTAAGCCTGCTTTTGAATTATTTGAACTTACCCACAAAAGTGTGGTATTCAAAACGAGATACTTTAGCATTATTCGAAATCTATACTTTATTAGAGCAATTTCAACAAATACGTAGAGAGCAAGCAATTCATGAAACACTTAACTTGCAAATGATTTGGCAAAAACTTGGGAGTCTTTACCATTATTCGAAATCTATGCTTTATTACAGCAATTTCAACAAATACGAAGAGGACAAGCAATTCATAAAACACTTAACTTGCAATATTTTGTCAAAAGCTTGGGAGATTGGTATTTCCTCATGGATGGCCATTTCATCAAACACTTTGAGTACAAGTGTTTCATCGTGTTTCATCAAGCACTTGACATGTTTCCTGAAATGTCAATTCGTTGTACCACCTCAAAGAAAAGTCCCAATAAACCCTGGTCGCCGGCTTCCCAATAAACGCTGGTCGCCTGCTCCTTTGCATAAGTGCCCCGCCAGACCTAATCAGGATCTCTTGGATATGTACGAGGACCATACTTTTCAGACAGCGCAATCGCTATGTAAAAAGCCTCCTTTTATTCCATAGGATCCCGCTTGCGGATAGCCACGATAGTGCCCTGGCATACAGCCATAGCCAGCCCAGAGTATCCCTCATAATCAATATGCTGTCCTATTAAATTTACCCTTCCCAAAGTTCGACCATATACTCGGGATTCGTTCCCGTAAAGCTTAATAAACTTTGCCTTGACATTGCCGAAGTGAAAGTGTGCCTCATCAAGAAGGATCCTTCACCATAGACTGTCTCCAAAGTGGAAAAGATCGGCAGAAGCTACTTTGCATTCTCCGTAGCTTAATATCAAAATCGATACAGCAATGAAGAAATCTATATGCAACAACCTATCGGATTTGTTTGAAGTCAACAGAAAATGAAGAAGTCTATTTGTTTAAAACGTTATCTGCATGCTAGATTAATTATTAAATGGCCTTTACGAACCTCAAGAGTTTGTTAGGACCGGTTTTGTTCGTTGTCAGGTGTCAAGATAGTGTTTGAAAAAAGAGATTTTCTGTAAAATATGGTATTATCTATTATTTTCCTGTTAAGTTATTCCTTTAAGTCATTTTTAAGTCATTTTGTATAGAAGAAAATTATGAACATGAGATTTCATTTCATTCTTTATTAGAATTTATGATTAAAAGATTATTAAATGTACCATTTCCAATAGGTGTACGCTTTTCTGGGTAATAATATATGAAAACTCAATCAAGATCGTGATGTTCAATTGGAGTATTGCATGTCAAAGCATTGAATTTGACATTGAATTGTCCACAGTTTGCAAAAGCCTTGACCGAGGCCATGTCTGTTAAATATAATGTAACCTCAACAGGCTGACTGTACACTGCCAGTTGTCATGGCCAGCTATACTTTCTATTTTTGTTTTGCTTGAGCCTATTTAGCTCAGCTATTTCCCTTTGCATAGTAATTACTACTTCATGTTCTTCTTCATGTACTCGTTTTGTACTCTTCTTCTTATATTCTAATACACTATTTTATGTTCTATTCTTTCTCTCTGCATTTCTTGCTTCACAATTTATCATGGTATCAGAGCTTCAACAGTAAGCCTCTTCACACAGTCTGGAGAGCAAAACGATCCTCAAACAGCGCAGAGCTTACACGGATCTTGAGAGAATTCGACACAGATTTTTCACAAGGCTTAGAGAGTTGTCCGTCATACTCTCGAAAGATCCTCGCAGGAAACTTCCACGAGGAAGCAAACTGTCATATGCTCAAAAGATCAATGTAAGAAGCTCACGCAAGGTCGCAGAGCGTACTACGCTCGAAAGTTTCAAGGAGCAGAAACACGAGAAGGAAGCGAAGACTGAGAAGGAAGAAACAGTAAAGATTCTTGTACAATTTTCAAGAGTCATAAAAGATTCACGAAGAAGAGCTGCAGGATGCACGAACATTTGAAGACTCGAAGAATTCGTTCAAATTCGTTAAATATTCCTGCAGAAGGAAGAATCGTTTAAAGATTTACGAGAATTCTCTCAAATCCGACAGAGATTGCAGCTGAAAATGCTAATCTTCAAATAACTCTTGAAATTCTTTCAAATCTTTGAAAGAATCATGAATTATTTTTTTCCGCAGGAGAAAATTCTATCAAATGCAGCAAAGATCGCATCTAAGGAGCAAAGAACTATCGTCACAGCAGTAAGATCCGTCCTTCGAAAATATTTGAGGCGAAAATCCAATTAAGAAGGGACGAGGAGAGCGCAGAAAAGGCGAAAGAATTTCAACCATTAGATCTTGCACAGAGGACCGACAACCATTGGATCCGAGAGAAAGTGCACGAGGTTTAGTCCTCTAGAGTGCACAGGAAAAATTTCGAATTGAGAAGTCGCGAAATCTCGAAATCATTTGGACCATCCATCAAGAGACACGTGGCGAGATCTCAACATTTCGCTAACTCACAAGGTGTAAAGGTCAGAAGACTGTCGTGAGAATTCGCGAATCATGAAATCACGTGTTATTCTGGACCTTTGTATTAAGATAGATCGTGAGCTCTCGATCACATCCAATCACAAAATCAGGGATCGGGAGTTGGATGAGCAAAGGAGATTTCTCTCCGAAAACCTGATATGTGAAATCCTGACATCACAAATCGCGAAATCCCGAGAGGATTGTGAGCCGTCCATCTCAGAGGACATGTGGCAGCAGATCCAAGTGCCATCACTTCGGCATTTTGGAGTTCGGGATATCGGAGGTCTTGTTGACGAAAGGTCACGACACTCCACGGCGAAAGTCTCGACATCCCAAAATGATCACAACCATCCATTCGCTTGGGACACGTGGCGGAGATCAAGAAAATCGTCGGTATTTCGCATACCGGGGTTTCAAGTTGACAGAGGATTTGGAGTCGCAAGTCACAAATCGTGAAATGACTAGGATCGTCCATCTTGAGGGGACACGTGGAAACAATCTAGGCCCTCGGGGAAAGTCCCCTAAGCGAAGGCCATCGGCATTTCGGGAATCAGCTTTTCGGGAGTCGAGAGACCAAGATGTCACACGTTTGAGTCACGAAACCCTGAAAAGGACTACGGTCATATCAGGAGAGGTCATGTGGACCAGAGATATAGCCCAAGGGGATAACTGAAGTTAACACCATTTAGGCAAATCGACATTTCGGAGTTTGTAGTTTCAGAAACTCTGGGACAAGAGTTCTAAACTCGCAACATCGACTCTCACGAAAGCCTGAATTGCACACTTCCGAAATACCTGCAAGAAAGAAACAAACCTGGTTTCCTAAGCGAAAAAAGAGAGGTACGTAAGAATTTTTCTTCTTTTTTTCTTGTCTTGCTGAATTCTTTAAAAGATGGTGACGTCTAGCAATTTAGGATCAACTCAGATTCCGATTATTCTTGGAAAGAACTATGAGTTCTTATCTCTTCGGATGAGATCCTTCTTGCAAGCACAAGAGTGTTGGGATCTAGTGGATCATGGATATGTGGAACCAGATCTAGCAGACCTGTCCGCCATGACTAATCGGCAGAAAATTGCTCAGGCAACGGAGAGAAACAAAAAAAATAAAGCTAAATTTTGGATTCAAAATTCTATGGATGACTCGATTTTCTCAAAAATCACAGGTGTTGGTACTTCAAAACAGGCCTAGAACATCCTTAAATCTTCATACCAAAGAAATGACAGGTTCAAAACAATTAAACTGCAGACCTTGAGGATGCAATTCGAGACTCTAAGGATGACAGATTATGAAAATGTGGATCAGTTCATGACCAGAGTCATGGGCATCGTGAACCAGATCAGACTGACTGGTGAAACCATCACTGATCAATGCATTGTTGAGAAAATATTCAGAAGTTTACCAAAGAAATTTGAAATGGTTGTAATAGAAATCCTTGAATCCAAGGATCTGTCATGTTTCTCAACAGATGAATTAATTAGTTCTTTGGTGACACATGAGACCAGACTGCATCTCACAGATGAGTTAATCGCCAATGCTTTCAAAACTCAATTCTCCTTCAGCAGAGGGAGAGGCAAAGAAACAAGAAGATATCATCAAGGAAGAGGGAGTAATCATAGAAATCCTCATTTTAGTGGAGGACACAGACAACAACAACCGAATCAACACTTCCAAGGATACAGACAACAAAATCAGAATCAGAGTTTTCATCCTCAAGGAGGCAGAGGGAGAAGATCAAATGAGAAATCAAGCATACAATGCTATTACTGCAAGAAGTATGGGCACTATGAATCTGAATGCAGGAAGAAGCAAACAGATTAGCTCTCAGGCAGAGCACATGTGTCAAATCACATGGGAGAAACCTCAGGAGGTATGTTTCTCTCATGCCACAAGATTGAAGAACAACCTAAAGATCTCTGGTTGCTGGACAGTGGATGCAACAATCATATGACAGGTAACAAAGATTTACTTTCATGCATTGATTCTTCAATCTCATATGATATTACACTTGGAAATGATTACTTAGTCAAATTTCAAGGAAAAGGAACTGTTCCTATTCTTACTAAACAAAATGTAAAGAAAGACATAAACAATGTCTATCATGTTCCAGATCTGAAACATAATTTTCTATGTGTAGGACAACTCATTGAACATGGCTATAAGGTACTTTTTGAGGGAGCATCTTGCAAAATATATGACAAAAACCCCAGCAAAAAAATGATTTCTGAAATCCATATGACTATGAATAGGATGTTTCCCTTACCCTCAGAACTGTAAATCTGAGTCAACCATATGCACAGAGTGCATCTACCCTGAATGAAACAATGGTTTGGCATACAAGATTTGGACATCTACCATTTCAGAGTCTAAGTCTTCTTCTGAAGAACTCCATGGTCAAAGGTCTTCCTATCTTTAAAGAGCAAATTCCTCCATGTGAGCCTTGCATACTTGGA
>ML833242.1:59310-92298 GCA_009831015.1 Picea engelmannii
GAATGTGAACTAACTTCCACTTCACCTTCCTTCATCCTTAAATCTTTTACCCACTTTAATAAAAAGATTTATAACTTCATGTATACACATGCATTTACTTTATCCACATGCATTCACTTTAATATTCAAAATATCCCCCTTTTCTATTTAAAAGAAAACTTTATACCTCACTCTCAAACAATCCAACGCATGCAAATCTTATTCAATGCTTCACATATGCATGCATGCAAATCGTGAGTAACTCACGCTTCCTCTTTCAACGTTTCAACATAAAACAAAACTTATGTTTTACATGGACCAAATCACTCCATAAAAAAAAAAAACTTACGATTTGCACCACACACCAACTCTGAACTAAATTCACGCATTAACTCATGCAAATCTCACGAGTCCACGCAATAGCACCAGATCTCCCTCACTCGCACACGGCCTGCAATGGCCCTCCACCCGTTCTCACGGCCTGCTCATCAACATAAAGAACCCACGCGTTTTATTCAACTCACGATTTAGAAAACCGCTCACGATTTGCACTTCAGCGTTCATGCATATGATGGAAGCGAGCAACAGTCTCTTCAGCAGTTCGCACAAGAACAGGGATGCTCCACACAAAAATCAGCAGTTGGGTCCTCTTCAAAACGATCCCGCAGACCACAACGATCCGCCTCTTTCCTTCTCGCTCTAATACCAAATTAAAATTGGAAGAATTAATTCACAAAACACAAAACACGTTTTCATTACTTAACAAACAAATGGAGGTTACATATATAGCATGCAGATCACTGACTCAAGTGGATCTGATGAGCTAAAAATAGTAAACTTAAAAACTCACAGTTACAACAGTCATGGTTGAAACTCACAATTACAACAATCATAGTTATCTCTTACTAAAGTAAGCTTTATTCTAACATATATCCTGTGACAAGAGAATGCAATCACTTTTTTACAAAGTGTCAGGGTAGGTCGAGGAAGCAGTGATGGTTCCACGAAAGGCACCGTACAATTTTGTACCCAAAATCTATCACTAGGTATTGTTAGATACAAACCCTTTATTACTGTGGAAATTGTTATTGACTAGTATGATACTTCATGTAATGTTTATAGGGAGGAAATTCCGCTAGGATATTTCATAGGGCGAGTTCTTTCTGAAGTTGTCATCGATTTATCCATAACTTAGTTAGAAGAGCATGCGAGCCTTTTAGTTGGCGATGGTTTCAAAATGTAAGCCTTACCAGACGATTTTCTCTTTACATTTTGCATAAAAGGCCTACATCATCGAATTGTTAAGAAAAGGGCTTTGAGTCTCTAAACACACCTTATTGATACTCACATGTTCTAAGTTCACTAAGTTGATCAACATCCATGCTAGTTTGATTAGACTTCTAAACGCACCATTGTAATGTGTCTGTATTTCGACAAGATTTTGGTCCTAGTAGAAATGTTTATTTACCATGAATTCTAACGCATCAGACCCCTAAATACCCTTTATAGGGATGGGGCATAAAATTTTTGGTTAATTTAGTCATCTCGAATCATCTCTCTGAGATCTCCATTCTCTTTTACTCAACCGTAGGTCTCTAACGACTATTACCAGACTCAAAATCGAGCTTTGGATTCAATTTATGGCTTCCCGAAGTTCTTCGAGCATTATCAAACATGGACCACGTGGTGCTCACATGGCTCCACCTCATTTGTACTGTCCCCACATTCCTACATCCACGGGGGGAGGTTCATCCATCATCCAATCCAACAACAGGACATAGTCTTCATTTAACAAATGAGCTAGAGAGAAGTTTGATGTTCAATGCTTCGACATTGAACCTCCTTTCTCCTTTATACACACCTTTCCTATGGAGTCCTAAATTCCCAAACTCCCGAAGGAGTTCCCGAAATCCCATCACATGGCTCCGGCTTTCAAGCCTTTCAGCGTACCCTCGAGACTACATTCCAAGCCTCTGGAGTCTCGAAGTATTCTACTTCTGAAGGGTACATCCTCGCACATGATGACGTGTTAGACATGGGGGAAAGCACAGGTGGGTCTCGAATACTCTTCGTGCCAAATGGACAAAACAAGTAAGTGCCAGGGGTAACACGAGACAAAGTAGAGATGATTTGTTCTCCCTAGAGTGGGTGACATGTGTCACGTTTTAATGGGCACATAAGGTCTATGAAACATATGAATCTCGGTGACATGTGGACGCCAAATGTGGATCCACGTCACCATGTGTGATGTTAGTGTGCCATGTCACCCAGACTAGTAGCCTTCCAAGCCCTTAGATCTCATGGTCAAGGTGTGTACACATAACCTCTGGATCTACGGCCTTTGTTACTTCGTAACTTCGACGTTCGAGGGATCCGTGGTGTGACTTCCTCGTTTCTCTTAGAGTGGTCAGCATTGGGCTGAAAATGGTTTAGCTCTAATGGCGAGGGGAGATCCCGAAGGGTCCCTAGATCTATGGTCCTCGTCAATTTGCAACTCTGACCTTCGGGGTTGCTGGATTGTGGCCGCTATGTTCTTCCAAAGCAGGACTTTGCCAAAGAACCGTATGCAGGTCCCTCCACTGGATGATCAAATGGTTAAGAGGGGTTCTTAATGGACTCCCCAGATCCACAGCTCTCATTACTTCGTAACTTCTACGTTTGGGGAGTTTGATGCTATAACATCTCTGTTCTTTGAAAGTGGGACTTCATCAAAGTTACCTCGGCATAGATCCAATGACCAAGGGGACTCTCGAATACCTTTAGATCTATGGCTCACGTTACCTCGCGATTGATCAATAGATCAAGGTTTACTGGTAGGGTAGGTCTATCTTCCATGGTTAGGGAAACTGCCATGCCCCGATTATCTATTATATATCCAACACTCATGAATTTTTCATTAGGAACAAAATTATCTTGGATACGCCTCTGAGGAGATTTACAATGGTGGAAGAGCGTCCTCATTTCTATATATTTCAATGCCTCTAGAATTTGGTGGCTCGACACCCCCTTCAAAATGATAAAGGCTCTCCTCTTTCGAAACGTCTCAAATATGTTGTTCCTCTAATTAAGCTAATATTTCTTGGTCTCTCGGGAATGGGGCTTCAATCAATATATGGAAAGATAATATCATGGCTAAAGTCTCGTGAGGGGATAATGAGGAATTATATCCCCTCAAGGAATGGAGTATCTAACAAGGATTAATAAGGCTAGAAGACATCTCTATTTGAGAAGTTAATGTAAAATGGAAAGGATGGAAATGCATTTCTCTCCCATGAATCTTAAACCATTGGTCAACCGAGCTCACCCACCAAAAGTATTCGTTTTTTATTGGTGGGACAGGGTGTCCTATCCGTTGATTTGTTCAACCAACGCCACCTTTTGACTTGACCAACTCATGTTTTTGGTGATGCGCCCATTTTTGTTTGGTGAAGGACCCATCTTCTTTCAATGTCTTTTGTCAAGGAACTTGCTTAACTTATTTTTTAATCCATCTTTGGGGTGGAGTCATTTCTTCACAAGTCGGGTGCCCAATGAGACCTAACTCTCCCCTGTATAAAGAATTCCATCTCCTCGTTTGGACTGAGCATCCTACCTTATCCTTTTTCTCGAACTGTTGTGAAAGTGACAGCGCTTGGACTTGGCGTACCAAGTCTTACAATGGGCCTTCCTATGTTCCGTTTATTTTGAAGAGGTGGAACATTATCATTTTCTTTTCATTTCGTTTATCTTATCTAGGAACATTTCACAACCATACATGCCCTATCCTCTCTATTAAAACACAAAATATTACCACTAAGTACCATCTTATATTATAATATTGTACATAAATACATTGACGTAATAACATGCATTGGAATTCATAGTTCACAAATTTGTGTAAAGATGCATGAAAACAATACAAGATTTTAAAAACAATACAAGATGAACGTATAGGATGAATATTTAAACCGAGATAAGATTCATATATTTTTTCTTGAATAATAATTTGCATGGTAAGTTGAGAACTCTCCTAGATTTATCCCCTCTACAGTGCAATACTTATTAATTAACATTCATGTCATTTCGAACAATATGAAATTAATCTAACAAGAAGCATGGTTGCACCTTTAGAAGTGGTTTCTAAATGAGTATACATACCAAAAATTATGAATAAGGAGTAAACAAAAAATAAACATATTGACTTAATAACATGCATTGGAATTCACTAGTTCACAAATTTGTGTAAAGATGCATCAAAACAATACAAGATTTTAAGAACGTATAGGATGCATATTTAAACCGAGATAAGATTCATATAAATTTTATTGAATAATAATTTGCATGGTAAGTTGAGAACACTCCTAGATTGATCCCCTCTACAGTGCAATACTTATTAACAGTTATGTCATTTTGAACAATATAAAAATAATCTAACAAGAAGCATGGTTGCACCTTTAGAAGTGGTTTATAAATGAGTATACATACCAAAATGTATGAATAAGGAGTAAACAAAAAAGAAACATCTTGATGAAGTGATAGATTATGCCCTTAATTATGTTATTTACTCTACCTTTTATGTTCTATCTGTGAAGCCAAAGTTGAGTAAGTTCTAGACCAGGGTCAGACCAAACAATACTGTACAAGATGATACCCTACAAGTGAATGGCGTAGAGAAATCCATAGACCTTAGATCCATATGATCATGACATGGAAGAACCATTAATCCAATAGGATCAAACCCAAAAGATTCTCTAGTTTCATCATCCTTAGTCATTTAACCACCCATTCAAGTACCACCTAGGATGATACCCTACAGGTGAATGAAGCAGAGAAATCCATAAACCTTAAATCCATATGATCCTGACACGGCAGGACCATATATCTAATAGGATCAAACCCAAAAAAATCTCTAGTTTCATCATCCTTAATCATTTAACCACCCATTGAAGTACAACCTAGAGTAAGACTAGAGAGGAAAGCATAGGTTACCTAGTTCAAATTCTTAATCGATACCTAGAGAAAGACCCAGAAGTCAAGAGCACAACATAACTAGGACCTATAGTTTATCCCACTTAAGAAGATCTAATAGTAGCACCACCAAAATCTTGTCCAAATCCAAATCTCATATATAGATATAAGAAGCATATCTACCAACAATAGAATTTCTTGGGCCAACAACATGCCTCCTTTTTGTTAACCAAGTAAGAAAATCAATTAAAGGAGCAAGATAAGAAATTGAAGTAGCAATGCCATATCTACCACCTTATGCAACAAATATAGCATCTAACCAAGTGTACCTTCCATTCAAGGATAAAGATACAAAACTTCATGCTCGTGATCTAGTTCCTTACGATTGTCACTGATACTTTGGTTTTTGAGAGAGATTCCAATGAAAGATATCTTCAATGGGTAACAACTCCTTGTTGAATGAGTACATAAATACATTACACTCTAAAAAAAGACACACATTATCATGTATGTATATATGTTGCTAACCAACATCAAGATCAACATATGTGTTCTATGAGTATAATAGAACCTTGGATCACTGGATGTATGAGCATGCATTATCTCCACCTATGGCTAAGTCTTGTACTCCATTAACATGCTTGGAAAGTCAATTATGTATTTATTATCTCCCTTAATCTTTGGGTGGAAAGCATGAAAAGACAATTATTCATTCATTGTGTCCCTTAATATTTGGGTGGCAAGCATGAATTATATACACCCATAAATAAGCCATACATTCTTAGGGATTAGTTATGTATTCATCTTATCCCTTCCTTAAATGAATTATATACACCCATAAATAAGTCATACATTCTTAGGGAATAATTATGTATTCATCTTATCCCTTCCCTAATATTTGAATGCTATCGCACTAGGATTTTCCTTACACTCGTCCCTAATTAACCTTACCTACACCACACTTAATATAGGGACTTTCTTTTTTCATCTCCCCTTGTTGAATAACAAGGCAGGGGCTTATATATGCAGCTCCCCTTTTTCAATATCACTCACTAAGTGAGATTGTTAAGTAAACGAAAAATACCATGATAGATAATTCTTAAAAAATCAAATCATTCATGTCTTATATCCCTTACCACACATAAACTCATGCCATTACTTTTATAGACTAATAATCATTATTTAGAAGGATTTTCTAGGGAAACAACATTTATTGTATTAGATGATGGTTTTTTAAGTACAACATGCCTTTTCAGACTTTTTCAATGTTAATATCACTCCATTGTGTACTTCATTACAATTAAGAACTTAAATTTTGGGTTAGTATTTATGTGATTTAAAAAAAATCATATTTATCTTAATAGTTTCATTTACGTGTTGTGTTAACATTTATGTTATATTTTTTAAGATCATAAATTGTATTTATCTGTTTTTTCTAACTCATATTTAGATTTTATTTTAAACATATTTTTTTTTTTTAATTTTTTTTTATTTTTTTTTTTTATTGGGGGAATCGGCAACTTCACGGTTCTCGTACTCGCGTGACACAGGGTCGATCCCCAGTGGCTACCACTATAACCCCAGGTGCAACCACCCAGCCCGCAAGAATGGCGCACGAGTAAGGGTGAGAATCGAACATGAGACTTCATTTTACAAATTTCCTTCCATTTACACGGCACTTGCCAATCCATCTACACCCGTGCAAGAGATTTTATTTTAAACATTACAATTCACTTTTCTATTCATTTTTTTCCATCCAAATATTTTTGTTTTAAAAATCTCAAAAAATCTAATGTAAATATTTCTTTATTAAAAAATCTTGTTGTGATTATTTACATCCAAAAATATTAAGGGTGTACAAATATGTGCAAAAGGGAATTTTTTCAATCATTAATAATGGAAAGGGTCTTTTTTAGCAACTATCTAAAAAAATATATGAATTAATACGTGATAATTTATTCACATATGCATTAAGTTATTTAATGTATGTAAGGATTTTTCTTTTTATGTAAAATTTCATAAACATAAGGAATACATAATAACAAAATACCTTTTCCTAGGTTTGTTGAAGCTGATTAGTTTCCATGTAGTCTTGCTAGTAGTAGGAAGATCCTTCGAAGCATTATTTTCCTTCTTTCTGAAAGTGAAACAACAAAATTATCCTTTCTAGGATCCTAGTCGAATTTCTAGGTCCAAGAAACCTTTCGGTTTCTTTGACCTTCATGCCGGTGAATCAAAGAACAACAAAGAACATATTTTCTAAGAAGAAAAGCCCAATAAATATATCTTCCAAGAATTATCCAAGATCTCAACATACTCAAAACTCTCAACCTCCTCCCCCTTCATCGCTACTTCATCTTCCTATTTATCATGTTTCCATACCCGATTTCTCAAGTGTCCTCAACCGCCCTCATTATTATCCATCAATCTCCCTTATCTAGATATTTTTTGGGGAAAAGTTAAAATAAAATATAATATAAATGACCTATATAAAATGAAAATAAATAAAATTCAAATTATTTCTTCTCATATTAGCTTATAAATGCAACTTGATAATTTTCCTCAAATTTACATCTCACAATCCACCATAGTCATTTAGTTCATCATACCAACCATCAATCAAAGTCAAAGAAGGTATTTAATGCTATTTGATATTTTTCTATGCAATATAATTGACATATCATTTAACCATTAATTTAAATAGTTGATAATCTATTTTAATAATTAATACATTAATTAATTCTACTAGTGTACTTGTGAAAGGTATGTGTTTGTATCCTGTTGACACATATCTTATGCATGTACTAACGATAAAGAAGCACTACCTCTAGTGCATAGTTCATGTATGATCACATTAAGGCATACAATACAACATATCAAGTAAATGCATCAATTAATAATCCCAACGGACTAAATTACAATAATTAACTATCACACTTAAAATATCAAAAGGGAATCAAAAGAGGGTTTGAAAAATGGCAGAAACCAAATGTGTAAACAATAATGGCACATCTAATCCCTAATAATTATTCTCTACTAACATTGAAGCATCCTTCCCTCCTAAGTGACTTCCATCTTCCATCCTATCATTTCCTCTGCTGGACTAAGATGGAGAGTTAACTATATTGACTTAACTCCCGATAGAACCCTTAAGTGGAAGTGTCGTACATCTCGACCAAGCTTCTCGAATAAGAAACTATCAGTTTCCATCACATGGCTATGGGAGTGTGACTTCGCACAACCCTCCCCCAAGTCTAGGTTTTGGAGGATGCACGATGGGAAATACCTTCACCCCTCATGATAGAACTACGATCAACACCTTATATCGATACATATTATGCAACTATTGTTCTTAAATTCATGTCATCAAACAACCAGTGTGGGCAAGTTGTGTGTCCTGTCAAAATCACACTTACCACAGATCACAGATCATAGACATATTTCAAATCATAAGTTAAATAACAAGTGAAACTTATAGCATGAAATATCTTTTTTTTAATTTTTAGGACATCCAATTTACCTCACCACTACAATCATTTGGCTATCACATAGCTCATCAACCTATAGATTATTTCATCAATAACTCATATCCATGCATATACACCACAATTTCACATAATAATCCATATGCACATTAACTTTCAATTAAGAAATGCATGTTTACATGTTTGACCAAATCACATAATGATCAATATCTTGAACATGTAACAATAAAAATAATATTATGTAACACAAAAATAGGTCTAGATGTACACCTTTAATTGAGAATACTAGATAACATACAAACAAGTTGTTTCAATATTTATTTCGGTACTTTTACTTTGTATTAATTTGTTTTCATGTAAGTTTACATATAGATTATTTCATCAATAACTCATATCCATGCATATACACCACAATTTCATATAATAATCCATATGTACATTAACTTTCAATTAAGAACTACATGTTTACATATTTAACCAAATCACATAATGATCAATATCTTAACCATATAACAATAAAAATAATATTATATAACGCATAAATAAGTCTAAATGTACACCTTTAATTGAAAATGCTAGATAACATACCAACAAGTTGTTTCAATATTTATTTCGATACTTTTACTTTGTATTAATTTGTTTTCATGTAAGTTTCTAGTATCATGTAATGTTTTTTTAACTCTTTCAAAATATGAACTTATGGATATATAAATGGACTTTGGAATAAAAAACTTATGGATATATAAATGGATTTCGGAATAAAAAATAAAGATTTATTGAATAGTAAAGGAAAGGGTTATATAAACTTAGGTATATATAAATGGACTTGGGAATAAAAAACATATGAATATATAAATGGACTTTGGAATAAACAATAAAGATTTATTGAATAGTAAAGGAAAGGGTTGTGGTTATTGTGATAGAGCGAAAACGCATGTAGAAGAATAATATTTACTTGATTATATATATATGATAAAAGATAAAGTTTGATTATATATCATAAAAGATATGGTTTGATTTGTGGCTGTAATTTATAAAGAGAAAAACTTACAAATCAATGAATATAATTAAGTAAAAAAAGGTGTGGTAAATCCTTGAAGATCCTTTGCTAAAACCAGTGAGGTCGCAATACTTAAATTCGAGTTAGTTGAAGAAGTTATCACCTAGTGAGTTTCATCGTATAGAGGACTATGTTTCTAAGTTTAAAGATGATATGGGGTATTCTCTTCATAAGTGTGCAAATACTATTACAAATAATAGCATGTGGTTCATTATTTTTTGAATATTCATTATGAAGTATTAATTCTACTTTATATTTGATCAAATATATATATATATAAAATTGGGCATAAATTAAGTAGATCCAACGTTAAAATATATTAAAAGTTATGTTTGAGAAATTTAAGATCTAAAATCTAGGAAAATGTTGTAGAACTCAATCAAAGGGAGAAAAATGATCCCATTTCTAAGCCTAACCCTTGAAATTTGTTTTAGCATGCACAAAGAGAAGGAAGAGGAGAGAACCTCAAGAAAAAATTCAAGCAATGTGGTTATTATGGTTAGTATGGAGAGACAAACCATTTTGGAAATTGATGAATTTGGTAGATATGTTTACAAAGTTGGAAAGTAAGAGTAGTGAGTACTAGCCTAAAACTTTTAGAAAAGATCATGATTTACTTATTTATACATATTTATTACTACATCGAATGTAGCTTGGTGCTCTACAATTCAGTAAGGGGAAGATGTTGAGGTGTTAGAATTATGTTAGATAACACTATATTTAAAAAAAAAATTCCTCGATCTTAAAAAAAAAAATACAATAATAAAAATAAAGTGGATTCGATTGAAAAACATAATTACATGCATCATAAAGTTTACTCAATTAAAAAAATAATATTAATAAGGCTCACTTAAAAAAAAAACAGTTACACACACCGTGTAAAACTTGACATGAAATAAAATAATAAAAAACATTATACTTTAAGAAATTAAATCCCTCTTGATGTTCAATAAATAATAAATATATGTTTAATATAGATCTATGCTAGTATATTGGAGCTTCGTGTCTTAATGTTAAGTAAAATGAACTTTTGGTTTCGATACACTGCATCATATGAGAAAAATAACACTTTACATTCTTTTCTTATGAATGTACATGATATGATCATCATCATTACACATATCGTGACACACATATGGACAATAGTAATACATTTCCAAGTGCTAGCGCATGTAATAATGTTTCACAATAATCATGATCTTAGGGTTATAGCATCTAAATTGATAATGACACATAAAAACACCTCTGAGTTTCAAAAATTACATCCTTGAACTCATTTATCACAATACATATATTGTTAAAATCAACCATATGGTTTGATCATTTGAATTTCCAAAGCATTCAACTAACATATATTGATAAAGTCAACCATATGGTTTAGTCATTTGAATTTCCAAAGCATTCAACTAATTTCAACATATAGTTTTAATCGTGTTATTTCTTTGATGACTCCTAGAAGTGATGTTCGTGAATGATGTAAGAGAACTTTTATCCTAATACTCCTCACTCCACTTCTCACAAATGTTTGATGCATTCACTTTTATTTCTACTATTTTTAAGTATGACTTAGTAATCAACTTGATGTTGGGAGTTTGTTTTAGGAAATACAAGTTTCATGAGAGTGCACAAGTAGATGATGAGGCTTTAATTAATAAACCAAAGAATCTCCATGATATATATCAAGAACAAGTCTTTATATGGAAATATGAAATTACGCTCTCTATAGGTGTGTTATGCACATTACTATTCTCATGCCTTGAAATCATGCTCTTTGGAGGTGTGTTATGCACATTACTAGTTTCACATCGCAAAAAATGTTTAGGTAAGAAATATTGGGAAATGCAATGATAAGTTAATACATTATGAAGAAATATCCTTGAGATTTTACCACTATTAGTTTAGTTTATAATTTTGTTAGTTGTAAACATTGCACATTACTAAGTTTACATTTGATAGTGAGGTAAATAATCATAAGGATTAATTATATTATCATAAAAAATTTCAATTGTATCCAAACATGACATGTTAAGATTATGATTTTTGTTCCTACATAATTTTGATGAATAAAAAGTCAAATAGATATTAAAAGAATTTGTTTAGATTTTCTTCCAAATTAAAATGTCTATTTTTTTAAGGAAAAAAATGAAAGAAATGAAGAAAAAAAAATACCAAATTTTATCTTCTTATATATTGAAATTTATACTATTGAGATTCTCAAAGAATGATACAAATAAGTGCAGGTATAGGTGCATATTGAACTTACAAGTGTATGGACACATACTACACTTATAATACTAAAATCACATGACTAATGTATATTTTGATTCTTTCCTTTTAAAATAATTTTCAAACTTTCCCTTTCTTTGCTTCTCCTTAGTGACTTATTGCTCCTTTTTAAAGAAAAAACCGTAATAAATAACTATGATATGGAAGCTCAAATATTAGAATTCTTAAAATGATTGAAATATATGAATTGTAGGTATTAGTTTCATGATGTTTTTTTGTTCCACCTAGAGGGCCATTGCTTACAACGATCTCCCTCAAGGAGGAAAGTATCGTATCCATTTCTTATACTTGACCCACTAAGAAAGGACTACATTCAGTAATTGACAATTTTGTGTCTTGATTTACCTAATTCATATTGAGTTCAATATCCAAGCATAGATCCTCCAGAAAATTCCATAGATTTTATTTTTTATTCTGTTCCCTTTTTTCAAGGAGGACAAGCTCAAGCATGGTGATATGTAGCTCGAAAATGTCCTAGAAGATGACATATATTTTAGCTAAGTGATTTTGTTCATTTTTTCCTAGGAAGATAAGCTCGAGCATGGGGACAAGTGCCTTGTAAATGTCCTAGGATATGACATATCCTCCACCTAAATGATGTGTTCTCATAATCGAATAATTTTGTGCATTTAAAATTCTTCCATGTGATGGAAAATTTGGTAGATGAACCCAAACTAGCAGTCTTAGAATTAGCATAGTGTTAGGATAATATTCTAGGAATGAAGGAGTGATAAAACTTATTGTTCTTCCCTAAAACCAAGGACCCTCCTCCAACACTTCCTAATAATCAACATGATCACATAACTCAACAATAAAAATACATTGGGACACAGAGAGATCCACACATGTCTCAAATTTATTTTTCAAGTCTAAAGAATTGAGTGAAACAATGCCAAAGTAAGGTGTCAATAGTCATTAAATATTTAGATACCGCATATTTTTCATATAATAAGTGTTAATGGGTTACCTCCAATGTTACAATGTTCAAGGGTGGCACCCTGACAAGTCTTCATTATAACCCACTATATAAACACTATAAATAACTCAAAACATAGAGGCATTTAGATTGTTAAATTTATTTTTTACTAGATTTACAAAAAATATTGATAATTAAATCTTTGCATAAGCTATAGTCACAAAACAAACAAAGATTAACCTTAAAAAAATAATACATGAACTCCCGTAAGAAAAGAAAACCTAATTGTTGCTTTAAGTCTGCTCTTGAATTATTTGAATTTACCCACAAAAGTGTGGTATTCAAAATGAGAGACTTTACCATTATTCGAAATCTATACTTTATTAGAGCAATTTCAACAAATACGTAGAGAGCAAGCAATTCATGAAACACTTAACTTTCAAGTGTTTTGTCAAAAACTTGGGAGTCTTTACCATTATTCGAAATCTATGCTTTATTACAGCAATTTCAACAAAGAGGGCAAGCAATTCATGAAACACTTAACTTGCGATGTTTTGTCAAAAACTTGGGAGATTGGTATTTCCTCAAGGATGGCCATTTCAACAAACACTATTAGTACAAGTGTTTCATCGTGTTTCATCAAGCACTTGACATGCTTCCTGAAATGTCAATTCGTTGTACCACCTCAAAGAAAAGTACCAATAAGCCCTGGTCGCCTGATCCTTTGCATAAGTGCCCCGCCAGACCTAATCAGGATCTCTTGGATATGTACGAGAACCATACTTTTCCGACAGCACAATCGCAATGTACAAAGCCTCGGTTGATTCCATAGGATCCCGCTTGCGGATAGCCATGATAGTGCCCTGGCATACAGCCATAGCCAGCCCAGAGTATCCCTCATAATCAATATGCTGTCCTATTAAATTTACCCTTCCCAATGTTCGGGCATATACTCGTTCGTTCCCGTAAAGCTTAATAAACTTTGCCTTGACATTGCCGAAGTGAAAGTGTGCCTCATCAAGAAGGATCCTTCACCATAGACTATCTCCAAAGTGGAAAAGATCGGCAGACGCTAGTTTGCATTCTCCGTAGCTTAGTATCAAAATCGATACAGCAATGAAGAAATCTTTATACAACAACCTATCGGATTTGTTTAAAGTCAACAGAAAATGAAGAAGTCTATTTGTTTAAAACGTTATTTGCAAGCTAAATTAATCATTAAATGCCCTTTACGAAACACAAGAGTTTGTTAGGACCGCTTTTGCTCGTTGTCATGTCTCAAGATAGTGTTTGAAAAATAGATTTTCTGTAAAATATGGTATTATGTATTATTTTCTATCTATCTGAATATTGTCAAATGGGAAATAAATTTCTTCTATCTGAATCTATAAAAGCTTTGGACTTATTTAGGGGGTTCAAAATGTAGGAGTGAATACAACTCTCATTGTCATTACCATACTAGCATAGCTTCAAATTGGTGGCTGGTGAACTCTTAAAAAAAAATCTTAATTTACACATTACAAATATTTTTTTTTGGTTCTTTCATTTACTTGTTATTATTTAATTGTCACGTTCTTTTTTAATCATATTAAATAAATGTTAAAAAGTAAACAGTTTAACGAAAGCCCTAAAAAATGCAAGAAAATTATGGATTATGAACATAAGATTTCATTCATTAATTTGGGATTTAGAAGAAGAACGAAGAATATATAAACATCTTCAATTGATAACCATACTATTAGAATATATGATTAAAAGATTATTAAATATACCAATTTCCAATAAATATACACCTTTCTACATAATAATATATGAAAACTCAATCAAGATCGTGATGTTCAATTGGAGTATCGCATGTCAAAGCATTGAATTTCACATTGAATTGCCCACAGTTTGCAAAAGCCTTGACCGAGGCCATGTCCAACGAGGTCGACATTCTCGGGGATGAGAAGAATAATATTTACATGCAACAGTTTTCTATTTTAATAAAAAATCATTTGTCGTTGTAGAGGATGCCTTCTGTACTCCCTACCTTTTCCCTTTGGTTGAATGCCAACTATATACAGAATGCTCAGGCTAAAATGTACATTGAACTCTTAAAATGTCAAAAAATTGAATAATTTGAGGGTAGAAAGATAAATCGCGACAGCAGTGAAAGTAACTGTCAGTAGACAATTACAAACAGTTTTGAGACGTACTGATTCGATGACGAGCAAACAATTCCAGCCAATATGACCACCTTATGAATGTCAATGTAAAACTATACGGCTATTTATAGTGTGTTTTAGGCTAGCAATCGAATATTTTAGAGCAGCAATCATGTGGAAGAATTGATTTCGAGATGTGAATCCTGTGCTATCCACATATCGAGGTCTCTGTAATCCTGCGTTACAATAGTTTGGTGTATCAATTAGTATCAATATATGGTCATTTAAAAAGAAAATTAACCATCTAAAGATCAGCAGCGAAGTTTATAACGTTACATAATTAGGAAATGGAACGAGAATGCGTAAGCCATTGGCGTAAAAAAATGTATATAGCTTTCAGCATTTGAGGGCGTGTAGAGCCCATGAGTTCATTCTGGCTATGGTGTATGTCGCATCTTTCAGAAGGGCCCTGTGTTAACCATTATGAGGTTCCGTCGAGATGCTTATTATCGGTACGGTTTCTCTGATTATGGGTTGCCAAAGTTTAGCGTCGAATCAGTGGCTTGACAGGATTTAGGCTCTGGCATTATGGCCTTAGTCTGTTAGTCAGCTCTGTTGTTTGCTTGTTTGGGATAAGCATTCGGTGTCCTGACGATTTGTATTGGTCCTGATGACGATTTGTACTGGACTAATAACGAATCCCTGATGTGATGTCACTTTATTTTAAAGAGATTGAGATCTTCTGTATGTCGTTTTTAATAAAGGTTGAAGAATAGTACATACTATTGAGAATGGGTTAATGGGTTCAGACGAAAATCAATGAAAGTCTGGAAGTACAGCTTTCCATGCCAATCCAGCATCCCTCCAGTGTCACTTTTCCATCAGCACCTTTTTGAGGGCAAAGTTATACAAATATGAAGTACTTGACTAGAGACGAATGGAGATCTGTTATTCTAGATCTAAGATCAGCTGTCTAGTGTAACCAGGATTCATATTCAAGCTCAATCATCTGATGAACTGTGGAGAAATTAGTGCCGTTCGAAATGCAACATTTAAGCTATCCCAAGAGGATTAGTAGATGCTTTGTTTAGTAAGGGTTTGCGCTACAGAGAGCATGTGGAAAGAATCATGCTGCCCGGTATTTAAGATATCCCAAGAGGATCAGTAGATGCTTTGTTTAGTAAGGGTTTGCGCTAACTGTGGAAAGAATCAGGCTGCCCGGTTTGGGAACTATGTTGTGTGTTAGATAGTTAAGTTGGATCCATTAGTGGTTAGTGCGAGATAGTTAGTGATCTGTAATAAATAAATAGTAGTTACAATAAAGGTTGATGTAGTGAAGAAGGTTCATTGTGCTTTGTAATCAATATGTTCCATATTCCAATTAAATATAAATAAAGGAAGAACTCAACACTCTTGTGCACCAATGAGGTTGTTGTTTGGTTATTTTGTTTTCTATTTTTTTTGTCTGGCTCATGTTTGTTCACTGCGTGTAGAATTTGACATAGTATTCCTGTCCGTACAGTGAGTAAGCCTCTTCAGACTATAGAGCACGAGTAGTTTACGCCGAGCCGAGGAGGATCGTGTTCAAACAAATAAGGAGGTCATGAAGGTGTAAAGAAGGAGAAGTCATGGCTGTCGTAAGCAATCAAGCGTTGATGCAGACTCATGTATTGACTAGAACAAACTATAGCACTTGGATGTCTAAGATGAGAGTGTTTCTTAGCTATCATGAGTGCTTAGATATGATCAGAACTCCATTTACAGAGTTGGATGATGAAGAAAGAGATCAGTTGAATAGAGAAGATCGAAGACTCTATAATGAGATGCAAAAGAAAAACTCAAAAGCATTATGGTTGATAGGGTGTGGAAGACTCAATCTTTCCAAAGATTGAAGATCCAAAGAGTTGCAAGGACACCTAGGACATTATTGAAAAAATATATCAACGAACATGAAAAGTAAAAACTACGAAGTTGCAAACCCTACGAAGAAATTTTGAGACATTGTTCATGAATGATTCAAAGACGATTCATCAGTTTATGACGAGATTCAAGTACATGGTGGATCAACTTCGCTCCCAAGGCGAAGAAATTTCAGATCATACTGTTGTGGAGAAAGTGTTGAGGAGGCTCCTTGAGAAATTGGACATGGTCGTGGTTGCAATCGAAGAATCGAAAGATTTATCACAGTTTCAAATAGATCAACTCATGGGCTCTCTTCTATCACATGAATCAAGACTTCAAAGAAGTCACACCTCACTCGAAACAACATTCCATACTCAAGCCTCCACAATCAGAGGACGGGGCCATGGTGGAAGAAACAGAGGAAGATGAAAATCCATAGAAAGATTTGGATCAGAGAGCATCGAAAAACCTCACACTGATTCAGATCAGTCAAAAGCAAGCTCAAGAGGCTGAGGCAAAGGACGTAGTCAAAATATATGCTTCGACAAATCCAAGATCCAATGCTACTACTGCAGAAAATATGGACATTATGAGTCAGAATGTCACAAGAAAGAAGCATATATGGAGCAAACAAATGCTTCAAAGAAGGACAAGGAACCAAAAACCCTATTCTTATCCTACAATGCCACTACAGAGTACACTGATGAAGATGTGTGGCTACTGGACAATGATTACAACTACCTCATAACGGGTACCAAAGAATTCTTTTCTTCTTTTGGTGATTTTGTCAAGAATAGAGTTAAGTTAGGAGATGATCACCTCGTAAATGTTCAAGGAAAGGGTACAGTTTATGTTCTTTCTAGAAAAAAAAGAGAAAAAGGATATCCAAGATGTGTATTATGTCCAGGGTTTAAAACACTATCTGATTAACATAGGCTAGCTATCTCAAAATGGATACAATGTTGCTTTTCAGGGATTTGTTTATGTTATCCATGATAAATCTCCGAATGACAGTATTATTTCTAACGATCAAATGATCCCAAACCACATGTATCCTATGAAGCTAAAAAATGTTGTTAATCTTGAGTCTTATACTGTTGTTAAACCCGATGAGTCTCGGTTGTGGCATTACATATATGGCCACTTGTCATTTTATAGTCTCATTAAGTTGTACAAGAAGTCTATGGTCCAAGGTCTCCCTGTCATATAATCTCATAATTAGTTGTGTAAAAATTGTGTCTTAGGAAAACACCACAAAGATGTTTTTCCCTTCGCTGCCACATACAAAGCTAGTGCACCCTTAGAACTAGTTCATACATATTTGTGTGGTCCAATATAAACATAATCTATAGGGGAAGTTATTATTTTTTGACTTTCAATGATGATTTTAGTAGGATGTCATGGGTGTATTTCATCAAGTATAAATCTAAAACGTTCTCCTAGTTCAAAGAATTTAAAGCTATGGTAAAAAAGTAGACAAGGAGAAATATGAAATTGCTCAGATAAGATGGAGGAGTTGAATACGATTCAAAGTCATTTGTATAATATTGTAGGGAACAAGGCATCAAACATAAATTTACCACCATTTACATCCGATGACAGAACATAGTAGCAGAGCGGAAAAACTACACCATTCTAAATATGGCAAGGAGCATGTTGAAGGGAAAAAAATTGCCAAACTAGTACTCGTCTGAAGCTGTTGCCTATTCTGTTTATATATTAAATAGATAACCTACAAAAAGTGTGATGGACATGAGTCTGTATGACCCATGGACTGGTTGAAAACTAGATGTATCTCATATCTATGTATTTGGTTATATAGCCTATGCACACATTCCTAATTAGATCAGAAGAAAGTTGGACAATAAAAGTGAGAAGTATTTGTTTATTGGCTAGAGTGAGCAATCAAAAGCATATAAACTATATAACCTAGTTACAAAGAAAATTGTTGTTAGTAGAGATGTTCAATTTCAGGAAGACAAAAGTTGGGATGAAAAAATGGTTGGCAGTTTCTTTCCATCAATAAAAATAAAAGAACAAGTAGTAGAAGAATAATCCCCATCTCCCATAACTCCCAGATTGATAACATTATCATCTCATGATTCAAGAGAAGAGAGAGGACAACCATCAAAAGGTCCTTGGTCAAGTAGTGATTCAAATACTACAATTTCCTCTTTAAAAATGTAGAAAAAAAGAAATTTGAAAGAAATATATGAGAACACTAGAACACTAGATCTAGATGCACTTTATGTATTTGTGTCATATTATCCAGAATCGTTTGAAGATGCAGTCAAGAAATAATATTGGGTAAAAGCCATGGATGAAGAAATAAAAGTCATTGAGGAAAATGGCACTTGGGATTTGGTGGAACTTCCAGAAGGTAAAAACAATATTGATGTTAAATGGGTATACAGGTCAATATTTAATGAAAAAGGAGAACTTCAAAAACACAAGGCCATATTAGTAGCAAGAGGTTTTGTAGAGAAACCTGGAGTAGATTATGGAGAAACATATGCACCTGTAGCAAGTCTTGACACAGTTAGAGTAGTGTTAGTTCTAGCAGCACCTAACAGTTGGCTAGTTTATTAAATGGATGTGAAATCCGCTTTTCTAAATGGAATTATGAGTGAAGAATTTTATGTGAATCAACCCCGAGGTTATGAAATTTCTGGACAAGAGCACAAGGTATACAAACTTAAGAAGGAATTATACGGTTTGAAGAAGGCACCCAGAGCCTCAGCCCGGTACAGTTGGATAGATACTTATATTCTCAGAAATGGCTTCAATAGAAGCAACAATGAGCCAACATTATACATCAAGAAGTATCAACAAGGTAAAATATCGGTTGTTTGTTTATATGTAGATAATATGATATTTACTAGAAATCTGGCCATAGATGAATTCAAAGCAATGATGAAGAAGGAATTTGAAATGATTGATTTAGGATTGATGAAGTATTTTCTTGGGATTGAGATAAATCAACTGAAATATGGAATTTTTATAAGTCAGGCAAAGTATGCATTAGAAGTTCTCAAAAAATTCAAGATGATTAAATGCAAGGCTTCCACCACACCTTTTGCAACATGAACTAAGCTTAGCAAATATGATCAAGGATCTTCCATAAATCCTACATTGTATAAAATGCTAGTGAGAATTCTCATGTATCTTATTGCCACTAGGTGAGAAATCATGTTTTTTGTAAGTCTCATCTCAAGGTTCATGGAATCCCCAAAGGATTCTCACTAGAAAGTAGGTAAAATAATTTTAAGGTATGTTGCAGGAACAAGAAGTTCTGGGTTGTGGTATACACCCACCAAACATAATTCTTTGATTGGCTACACTGATAATGATTTTGTAGGAAGTATAGATGATATAAAAAAACACTTATGGTTATGCATTTAAATATGGAGAAAATCTGATTTCCCGGGCATCAAGACAACAATTGATTGTTACTTTATCCTCAGTTGAAGCATAATATGTTGCATCCACTTCAGCCACCTATCAAGCAGTATGGTTTTGAAGGATATTCTGAGATCTGGCTCATGAAGAAATGGAGGCTACTCAAATCTATTGTGACAACAACTCAACAATTACACTTTCCAGAAACCATATTCAATGGGAAGAGCAAGCATATTGACACATGTTCCCATTTCATTCATGAATTGATTAAGAATGTTGTCATCACTTTGCACTTTTGCAAAATTGAAGATCAATTGGATGACATTCTTACTAAGCCTTTAGTAGCAAATAGTTTTGTATCTCTCAGATCCCAACTGGGTATCATTAGTTTTGCTGATGTTTGTAATGCTCCAGCTTAAGGGGGTGTGCTAGATAGTTAAGTTGGATCATACCATTAGTGGTTAGTGCTAGATAGTTAAGTTTGATCACTACTTATTAGTGGTTGTAATAAATAAATAGTAGTTATAATAATGATTGATGTAGTGGAGAAGGTTCCATTATGCTTTGTTATTAATATGCTCCATATTCCAACCAAATATAAATAAAGGAAACACAACACTCTTATGCAAGGAGGTTCTAACAACCCCTCATAAATAATTATTACCATAGCACACATTATTATGTTATTACCATAGCATACAAATAATTATTACCATAGAACACATTATTATGGTATTACCATAGTATACATTATTATGGTCACACTATTTTAAACAGCAAGATGAACAAGACAATTAAAATTCACATATAAAACCCTCACCATGGCAATGTTGAGCAAGCTCTTGAGAACATAAAAAAAAGGATTTTCAAGGACCAAGTACGTAGCAGATTATAATATACAATTTTTAATTTAAAATCCTGAAAACCAATTTTAAAAAGTCGAAATACCATCTAACATCTGAATATAATAGACAGTATGAATCCATGTCAAAATCCAAAATAAAAACTATTACACCTACAAGCATAGCCCAAGAAATCAGGTTGCATCTCACTATCTTAGGCAGCAAGCTCAAAGATGCAATTCAAATTTACTTATAAAAACTCTCTATTAAGAATGAATATAGACCCGCTCTGAAAGCAATGGATCTAAAACAACCCCAAAAAAAAAACACTAAAAAGGCTTGGTGTAACCAAATGAAAAACCATCTAAGAATACTAATCTGGCCATCGGTGGAAGCAAAACTCTCCAATAACAAGGAAAGACATAAAAATTATTAGTTTCCATCATACAAATTAGTTAATAAAATAAAATCTATCATTAATTTAATTATAATGACACTAAACATGAATAACACTACTCATCATATTTATGAATAATATTAAGTAGATGTGAGAAAGTAAACAAGTCTTATGATTAAAAAATAAAAACATAATAAATGAAATAACATTCTATCATTTATTATTCGAACTACTAAAAATATATATTTCATCCGTATTTAATCTTATCCATAAAAAAAACATCATTAATTAAAAACCATCATTTCCAATATGTATACCCTTCACTCTTAATGAAATATATCCTATATTCATTCACCAAAGAAAAGAAAATTATGAAGTAAGATCTCAAGGGTTGTAAAAATGCAGTTCATCTTCGTATTTGTGTTGTTTTTAGTGTGCAATGTTTTGATTTTAGCAAGAAGGGGCATTAATTTAGCACATCTCATTGTCTGTCAATTGATTACTTGTAAAACTTACGAGCAAAGTCTCTGAATGATAATTCAGTTCTCCTAATTATTAGTGCTAAGCATAACTGTATAAAGAAACATAACAGAATTCTGAAGGAATTTTATCCTCCCATTTATTATACCCTATAAAAAGAAAGTCTTGAACATGATAGGTTTTCTTGCTTCCGAGGATATGCGTGTAAAATTATCCGCTGATATCTAGATCTTCATACGAAGTTATGTTTGTACGTAGGATCGTTCAGGAAACCCTTGCCTCCAGACAATATGGTGATGTTCTCAATATTTTTATTGAGATTCATCATGGATAGGTGATGGCCCGTTATTCACATTTCTACCTAGATTGGATCTATCTTAACACTAGATTTATTCAATGCTTAAAGGGAGAAGTGCAAATCTATGTCCTCATAGGTAGGAACAATAATAAGACCCTTGGCGGTAGCCAATTAAAATATTATTTCAATTGAGATTCATCATGGATCGATGAGAGCCGGTTACACTCATTTATCCCTTACCACACATAAACTCATGCCATTACTTTTATAGACTAATAATCATTATTAAGAAGTATTTTCTAGGGAAACAACATTTATTGTATTAAATCATGGTTTTTTTTTAAAAGTACAACATGCCTTTTCAGACTTTTCCATCCAAATGTTTTTGTTTTAAAAATCTTGTTCTATAATATACATATTTTTTATTAAAAAAACTTGTCAGGATTATTTACATCCAAAAATATTAAGAGAGTACAAATATGTGCAAAAGGGATTTTTTACAATCATTAATAGTGGAAAAGGGTCTTTTTGTAGCACCTATCTATAAAATATGAAATGATATGAATTGATAAGTGATAATTTATACACGTATGTATAAAGTTATTTGATGTAAAAAAAAGTTTTTCTTTTTATGTAAAATTTCATAAGCATAACTAATACATTCTAACAAAATACCTCCTCCCCAATTTTGTTGAAGTTGATCAGTTGCCATGTAGTCTTGCTAGTAGTAGGAAGATCCTTTGAAGCATTATTTTCCTGCTTTCCTAAAGTGAAACAAAAAAATTATTCTCTGAGTCAACTAGGATCTTAGTTGTCTTCCTAGCTCCAAGAAACCTTTCGATTTCTTAGCACTTCATGTCAGTGACTCAAACAACAGAAAAACACATATGCTCTAAGAATAATATGCCAAGAAATATATCTTCTAATAATTATCCAACCTCTCAACATAATTAAATCTATCAACCTCCTCCCCTTCATTGCCACTTCATCTTCCGATTTATCATGTTTCCATACCCAATTCCCCAAGTGTCCTCAACCACCTCATTATTAGCCATCAACCTTTGCTATCTAGATATTTCTTGGGGAAAAGTTAAAAAAAAACTAAAATATAAATTACCTATATAAAATGACAATAAATAAAATTCAAAGTATTTCTTCTCATGCTATTTTATAAATGCAACTTGATTATTTTCCTCAAATGTACATGCGACAAACCACCATAGTCATTTAATTCATCATACCAACCATCAATCAAAGTCAAAGAAGGTAATTAATGCTACTTGATATTTTTCTATGCAATATAATTGACATATCATTTAAACATTAATTTAAATAGTTGATAATCTATTTTAATAATTAATACATTAATTAATTCTACTATTGTGCATGTGCAAGGTATGTGTGTGTAGCTTGTGGACATATATCGTATCCATGTACTAATGTTAAACAACCACTACCTCTAGTACATAGTTCGTGTGTGATCACATTAAGGCATGCACGGAAACATATTAAGTAAATGCATCAGTTAATAATCTTAATGAACTAAATTACAATAATTTATCAATAACTAATTATCATACTTAAAATATCAAAAGGCAATCAAAAGAGGGTTTGAAAAATGGTATAAACCAAGTGTATAAACAATAATGGCACATCTAATCCATAATCGTTAATCTCTACTAACATACATTGAAGCATCCTTCCTTCCTAAGTGACTAAGATGGAGAGTTAACTATATTGACCTAACTCCTGATATAACCCCTAAGTGGAATTGTCATACATCTCGACCAAGCTTCTCGAACAAGAAACTAGCAGTTTCCATCACACCTCTATGGGAGTGTGACTTCACACAACCCTCCCACGACTCTAGGTTTTAGAGGACACACGATGAGAAATACCTTCACCCCTCTTGATAGAACTACGTTCAACACCCTATATCAAGGCATACTATGCAACTATTATTTTTAGAGTTATGTCATCAAACAACCATCATGGGAAAGTTGTGTGTCCTGTCAAAACCACACTTACAACAAATCATAGCCATATTTCAAATCATAAGTTAAATAACAAGTAAAACTTATAGCATGCAATATCTTTTTTTTTATTTTTAAGAAATCCAAGTTACCTCAACACTACAGTCATTTGGCTATCTCATAGCTTATCATCTTATAGGTTAGTTCATCAATAACTCATATCTATTGATATACACCACAATTTCATATAATAATCCATATATGCATAAACTTTCAATTAAGAAATGCATGTTTACATGTTTAACCAAATCACATAATAATCAATATCTTGAAGATATAACAATAAAAACAATATTATAAAACACATAAGTAGATCTAAATGTACACTTTTGACATGTCTATATGAGTTTCACTAAGTTCAAATAGTTATTAAACAATAAATTACTATGGTAAGAAAAATGAATATTCTAACCACTTAAGACCAAAATATGAGGCGTTACACTTTTCTTTATCTCTATTTTTAATTGGAAATGCTAAATAGCATATTAACTTTAAATTGTTTCAATATTTTTCTTTTATATATACTTTTAGTTTGAATAGTAAAGGAAAGGTTTGTGGTTATTGTGATAGAGCGAAAAGTCATGGAGAAGAAGAATATTTAGTTGATTATATATATATGATAAAAGATAAGCTTTGATTTGTGATTGTCATTTATAAAGAGAAAAAATTAAAAATCAATGAATATAATTAAGTAAGAAGGTGTGGTAAATCTTTTTCTAAATCCAATGAGGCTCCAATACTTAAATTGCAGTTAGTTGAAGAAGCTATCGCCTAGTAAGTTTCATCATATAGAGGACTATGTTTTTAAGTTGAAAGATGATATGGAGCATCCTCTTCATAAGTGTGGATGATATGGAGCATTCTCTTCATCAGTACTTAAATTGCAGTTAGTTGAAGAAGCTATCACCTAGTGAGTTTCATCGTATAGAGAACTATGTTTTTAAGTTAAAAGATGATATGTAGCATCATCTTCATAAGTGTGGATGATATGGAGCATTCTCTTCATAAGTGTGTAAATACAATTACAAATAATAAAATGGTATTCGTTATTTCTTTGAATATATAATTACAAATAATAACATGGTGTTTATCATTCTTTGAATATTTATTATGAAGTATTAATCCTAGTTTATATTTCATCAAATATATAAATTTGGCACAAATTAAGTAGATTCAACGTTGAAATATATTAGAAGTTGTTTTTGGGAAATTTAAGATCTAAAAGCTAAGAAAATATTGCAAAACTCAATCAAAGAGAGAAAAATGATCCCATTTCTAATCTTAAACCTCAAAATTTGTTTTAGCATGGACAAATTGAAGGAAGAGGAAAGAATCCCAAGAAAAAATTCGAGCAATGTTGTTAGTATGGTTAGTATAGAGGGACAACCCATTTTGGAAATTGATGCTACAAGAATTTGGTAGATATGTTTACAAAGTTGGAAAGTAAGAATAGTGAGCACTAGCCTGAAACTTCTAGAAAAGATCATGATTTACTTGTTGATACATTTTCATCATTGCATCGAGTGTAGCTTGGTGCTCTCTAACCCTATAAGGGGAAGATGTTGAAGTGTTAGAATTATGTCGGATAACACTATATTTAAAAAAAAGTATCCTCAATTTAAAAAAAAAATTATAATAATAAAAATAAAGTGGACTCGATTGAAAAAACAAATATATGCACCATAAAATCTACCCAATTAAGAAAATAACATTAATAAGGCTGAGTTAAAGAAAAACAATTACACACATCGTGTAAAACTTAACATAGAACGAAATAATAAAACAAATTATAATCCCTCTTAATATTCAATAAATCTATATTTAATATGAATCTATGCTGATATATTATTGCTTCATATCTTAATCTTAGTATTCTTAGTATTAAATAGAATGTATTTTTGATTTCGATGCAGCACATCATATGGCACAAAATAACACTTTACATTCTTGTTTTTATGATCATTACACATATGGAAAATAGCAATGCATTTCCAATGGTTAGCGCATGTAATAGTGTTTCACAATAATCATGATCTCAAGGTTATAGCATTTAAATTGATAACGATACATAAAAACACCTATGAGTTTCAAAAATTGCATCCTTGAACTCGTTTATGACAATCTAAACTTGCTACATATATTGATAAAATCAACCAGATGGTTCGGTCATTTGAATTTCCAAAGCATTCAACTAATTTCAACATATAGTTTTAATCGTGTTATTTTTCTTTAATGACTCCTAGGAGTGATGTTCGTGAATGATTATCTATAATGGAGCGGACCTCTCTTTCTAGGTCTAGGTATTTTTAAACCTTCGTTGATGATATTTCAAGGCATAAATCAATTAAACTTTTAAAGATTAAAAGTGAACTCATGGAAAAGTCTAGACTTTTAAAGATTAAAAGTGAACTCATAGAAAAGTTCAAAAATATTCTATTGAAAACCAATCTTCTCACATCCTTGATGATGATATCTCAAGGAATAAATCAATTAAACTTCTAAAGATTAAAAATGAACTCATGGAAAAGTTTAAAGTTTATTTTTTTTAAGTGAGAACCAATCTTCCGCATACTTGATGATGATATCTCAAGGAATAAACCAATTAAAATTTTTAAAATTAAAAGTTAAGTCATGAAAAAGTTTAAAGTCTTAAAATATTTTATTCAAAACCATCTTCTCACACGATTGATAATATTAGGATAGACCATGATATTTTATGGCATAAATCAATTAAACTTTTAAGATTAAAAGTGAATTCATGGAAGTTTAAAGTTTTCAAATATTTGAGAAACAATCTTCTCACCGTTGATCATGTTGCGATACGCAATGGTATGAATTGTTAAAAAAGTGTTTGAGGCATTCGATCTACAACACTTTGATAATGTTTTGATAGACAATGGTATGAATTGTTAACAAAATATTTGAGGTATTCGATCTACAACACTGGGTATTATATCAACATACAATGTCTTTACACTTCACAACAAAATGGTATATTTGAATATAAGAAAAAGATCTTAATGGAAATAGAACAATCTATAGTACATAATACATGGAAAAATATTTGAAAAATTATTTGGGAAAAGATACTTCCACATGCTTGATATATAATTAGCTATACTTATATTGTAAAAAAGGCGACTTTGAAAGAAGCATGGAGTAGGTAGAAGCCTTCTACTAATCACTTTAATTAATACTTTTGGTCGTCATTCATCTTCATGCTATCAATGAGAAGTGGGAAAAGTTATTCTTAAAAATTACAAGTTTATCTTTGTAATACATAGCAAGGAATCAAAATCATAAAACTTCTTGTACTTTGACAAGAGTCATGATCCAGGTGGATATTCATGGCCACCCACCTATTCCAATTAGCTCCTCGTGTCTTTTTTTTGTTCAACATGTTCTTCTGTACTGATTTGTAATTGTGGGTTCTACACTTATGGGGTTGTATGAAACCCCACACATCTTCCAGCTGGATACGGGTGGCCTCTCACCTAATCCAACTAGCTTATTTTGTATGTTTTTATGTCAGCACATCTTGTTGTAGTTCCAGGGCCGTTTTGGTGCCCTAAACGTTGTTTTTTTTGGCTCGCCACAGTCAAACTGTAGAATGATTCAGAGTTTTATAGCAGAATCTATAGTTCTCTGAAATACCTTTCCAACAGGCTATCACACAGCTAAAATGGAGGTTGTATGCAAAAGTTACGACCCTTTGCAGTTGAGGTACCAAATTACACCAACTTACCCATAGGGCCCACATGAATTTTGGTGTTTCACCTTCTAGGGTTAGGTTTGTGGATGTCTAGGGTTTTAACATTCATGAGTAATATCAAAAAGGCTTATGTAGCCTCATTGTAACCCATTCTTCTCATACGGATGCATGTAGAAGACACATCTATTCTCAGAGATAACTACCACCATTCGCGCAACTGTTTCAGTTCTGTAGTTTTACAGTTTCAACCTAATTAATTATTTAATAAAAGATATTGTTCACTGGATATTTGTGTTATTCTTCATATCTTTGTGTTTATTGTATTCAGTCTGTTAATCAGTTCGTTCTGCTCCTAAATCCAAATCAGTGGTATCAAAGTGGTTTGTTCTTCATTTATTTTTCTTTGTGCATGTCCCCGACAAGATCTGGGTACAAGAAATTGGGACTTGAACCAATAAATCCATTACAATATCGGTCATGCAGAGACCGACAACAACCCATAGGGGATGAAAATAAATATGATGGAGCAGGAGATCCTATTAAAATGTTGCTTGAGCAAGCCCTCGCATGACAAAGGAATGAAATGATGGAAAACTTCACACATATCCTTCAACAGTTGCCCACAAGAGAAGCATCTTCATCAAGTGGCCATGAAATCCCCTTCAATTCATAGGTAAATTTTTATATTCCATTATTTGAAGGACTGATAGATGCGAATGTTGTAGATAAATGGTTGAATCTACTCAAATGATATTTTTCGTTCCACAATTTTTTCGATAGGGAAAAAATCACTTTTGCACTCCTCAAGGTCATTCCCCATGTTAAATATAGGTGGGATACTTACTATGAGAAAAGGTTCATGGAGGAATCTACAATGCTTATGGTGGCCCCTACATGGGATTCCTTTCAGGACATCGTTAAAGAACAATACTACCTTGTTGGAAGCTACGAGGACCAATACACTAGATGGACCACCCTACGTCAAGAAAGGGACCAAACAATACCATATTTCACCAATATTTTCCATACCCTGCGCAACAAATTGGGTATCAAAGAATCTGAGCATCATCTGGTGTGCAAATACCACGTCTTTTTCCATAGATACATTCAAACATAAATGGAATTCCTAGACATCACCTCATTGCGCATGGATTATAGATACGTTGTCAACATCGACTAGAAATTTAAGAAGAAACGATCAGAGTTCTGATCTGCAAACCCCTCATAGCCTAAACAGGGTAAAGGAATCCCCAACCCACACAACAAGGGAACAAGTCGATATGGATTCCCTTAGGAAAACCAGTCCAAGCCACAACACAAGAAGGGAAATGAGAAGACGAAGAAGGACACGGGAAAATGGTTTGAGTACCATAAAATTCCTTGGAACAACACCGACGAAAGTTGCTCCAAGTAGTCCCTAGTGGTTGAGTTGAAAGCTTCTAAGTCAAAGGACAATTCTGATTCTGAGTCAAATCTAGACGAAGGGAAGCGGATTATTGATGTTGAACCCAGTGCCACTTTAGCTACCACCAAAGTCTGGCCAAGAAAACCAGAAGAACTAGAGGAAGGGGAATGCCTCTTTCACTCGCAAATTTGGGTGAAGGTGTCTATGATTCATTTCATTATTGACAAATATAGTCAGAAGAACCTGATTTCAACATAGTTCGTCAAGTGGTTGGACCTACCAAACACACCGCACTTGTAGCCCTACACTAGCCGCTGGCTTCGCCAAGGAAGAGATCTTCGTGTCATCCAACAATGCCATCTGCCCTATAGCATAAATCCTTTAGAAGATGAGGTACTGTGTGATATTGCTCCCCTTTAATTTTGTGATGTTCTTTTAGGATAACCATATTTGTGGAAGGATCATGATCTGTATGAGTCTAGACCCTACAATGTTATTATTACTTTGGGTAGACAATTGTACATGATCCCAGAGGTAGTGCCGCCTACTGCTATTTCTTTAATGTATGCTAAGCAATGCAGTAAGGTCATTTCACAGAGGGGGAAGTTCTTCTTCTTTGTGATTGGTTCTCACAGTAAGAATAAGGTCATCGCCACAGTAAGGGGTACCGACACACTACCAAGTCAAAAATCCAATTGATCTGACCCCTGACGTGCCTCTACCTAATGGACCAGTCTATCGACGATTGTTGATGGAGAATGAAAAAATAAGGTGTCATATCCAAGATATTCTTCAAAAGGGGAACATCTGGCCAAACTCCTCCCCTTGTGGAAGCTCGATTATATTGGTGTAGAATAAGGATGAGACTTGGTGACTCCTCATTAATTATAGAGCCTTAAACAAAATCACATTCAGAAACCACTACCCCATTCCTAGGATTGATAACCTTCTTGACCAACTCAAGGGGGAAAAGTTCTTCAGGAATATTGACCCAAAGTCTGGCTACCACCAGGTTCCCATTGAACCAACTGATGTATGGAAGACAACCTTCAATTCTAAGGAAGGTCTCTACGAATGGCTAGCCATGCCCTTTGTCTTAACAAATGCACCAACCACTTTCATGAGGTTGATGGATGATGTATTGATACCCTTCACCAACTCCTTTGTGGTAGTATATTTGGATGACATCCTCATCTTCAATAGAACATGGGAGGATCACATGACGCATATTCAACATGTTTTGGGCACTCTGCGGAAGCACAAGATTTATGCCAACTTGGAAAAATTCTCTTTTAGCATGAACAAGGTCTAATACTTGGGATACATTATTGATGATCGTGGGGTACATGTTGATCTAACTAAGATCCAAGTCTTCCATGACTAGGCAACCTTGACCACACTGACAGAGATTCATAGCTTTTTGAGACTAGCCAACTTCTACAGATGGTTCGTGTTGGGATTCTCCCATATTGCATGGACCCTCATCCAGGTGACCAAGGGTGGTGGTAGGGACAAGTTCATGTGGAGGAAGGAGAAACAACGAGCATTGAATGATTTGAATCATCGCTTCTTCTCAGCTCCAGTACTCTCCTTTCCCGATCTACAACAACCATTTGATATTGAGACTGATGCATCTGACTATGTTGTGGGCATAATTCTCACTCATCACAGGCATCCAATGGCATACCATAGTGAGACACTCTTTGATATTGTCCGGAAATACCCCAATTATGACAAGGAAATGTATTATACTGTACAATCATGTCATCAATCGAAACATTACATTCTAGGGCAAGAGATGATCATACACATTGATCACAAGCCTCTACAGTTCTTATAGACATGGGGTAAATTGTAGAATGAACTCCATTAGAAGTGGTCCACTTACCTAAAACAGTTCCATATCAACATCAAGTATAATACATATATCTCCAATCATGTATTTGACTGCCTCCGTCAGCCTCCTATGGATGCACTCACCTATGTGCTCCACTCCTGTGGACATGAAGCATATGAGTAGCCCCAAATTTATTTGCAAGATCCGTACTTTGCCACCACATATCATCTCTTGGGTACAGGCGCAACTGTCATTGATTTTCACATTCAGGACATAATATTATGCCACCTAGTCCATCTCTATGTTCCTACAAGTTAGTGTGAAAATTTGATTTCAGAATCCCACTATAGTCGTATGGCAGAACATTTTGGCATAGAGAAAACAATGGTCATTCTTCAAAAACATTTGTATTGGCCAAAACTTCGATAGGACGTCAAAAATTATATCAAATCTTGCACTACCTATGCCATTTCCAAGCCAACCATCAATAAGAAAGGCTTATACACCCCTCTTCCTATTCCCAAGAAGCCTTGGGAATCCATCTCAATGGATTACATGCCCGGCTTGTCGTCCACCAAGAAAGGAAATGACTGTGTGTTTGTGGAGATTGATCATTTTTTGAAGATGGCCATCCTCACAGAATGTAAGAATAATTTCATAGTGGTATATAATCCTAAGCTCTTCTTCAAACGAGTGTGTGTCCACTTTGGGATACCACAGACCAGAATATCCGGCCGAGACAGCAGGTTCCTCAACATCTTTTGGTCGAGTCTATGGTCTCTATTGGACACCAAGCTCAAAAAATCCACTGCTTTCCACCCCCAAACCGATGGCCAAAAAGAGGTCCTCAATCGAATGATTTTTCACATCATGCGCATGTACAATTCTAAGCATCCACGTACATGGGATGAGAGTCTCCCATATGTCCAACACAGTTACACTAGATCTCTCCATAGTTCCATTGGTCGTATGCCATTTCAGGTGGGTTTGGGATTCCAACCCTTGGGACCCATTGATGTTTCACTTCCTCTTGCCACCACACATACATACTCTTCCCCTTATCATTATGCGATCGACAAAGCCACCAAATTCATTGAGAGGATTCAACACATATACCAACAAGTCCAAGATATTTTGCATAAATCCAATGCTAAGTACAAGCAATGCCATGATCATCACATGGTACCACACCAGTTTCAGGTTGGCGATAAAGTCTGGTTACATTTGCAGAAGGAGCATCTCACCAGGCCCCATTGAAATCTTAACCCACTTCATTATGGGCCTTACGCTATCACCACAGTTGTGGGTAGAAATGAATTTGAGCTCAACACTCCACCCTTCCTTGGTCTACATCTAGTATTCCATATGGACCTCCTTCGGCCATATTTTCCCGCATTATTAGATACCTCTGAGATCGTAGAACAGCTGACACCCACAAAGCTCAACCCTGACTGCATGGAACAAGCATCCACTGAACAGATAGTGGACACACAGGTGAAGGGCACTCGCCAGTAGCGAATCCAACTTTATCGGGTTGTCAAGGCAGGGAAACTCCTACACCAAGGAAAGTGGCTCACCCAGAGCCAAATCCAGTAGAAATTTCCTCACCTAATGGGGAAAATAAATGCAATGGATACCATTGATTCCTAAGGGGATAGGATTTATCTAGGTGGTTATTGGTGGCTACCCACCTATTCCAATCGGCTCCTCATGTTCATTTTTTGTTCAACACATTCTTTTGTACTTCTTTGTAATTGTGGGTTCTACACTTCTAGGGCTATCTGAATCCCCACACATCCTCCAGGTGGATACGGGTGGCCTCTCGCCTAATCCAACTTGCTTATTTTGTATGTTTTCATGTCA